>JAQIVZ010001705.1:0-28592 GCA_034700945.1 Arrhopalites spinosus
TCTCAGCAATCTACCTGCCAAATTTCAGCTCAAAATAACGGGGTGTTAATTCCCCATGTTATGCCTACCATGTCCTTTAAATAACCATGATTACTCCTATTCTAACTTACCCCCAAATGAGAAAAAAAAAAAAGAATTATAATTAGAATCGGGATTATGATGTAAGGCATTTCATTAGAGGGGCCAGGGGGAGAGACTGTTGTTTTTTCTCTATTTTTCAAAGTGCGTGTGTGGGGTTTTGTAGACTTTGGACTATTTTTTGACATTTTTTTTTTGACTCAGCAGCCACGCAACCCTGACCACAAGCCCATCGTTTGAGTAAGAGACATGGACACGGTAAAAAAGTGGGGACTCTATCCATCTCTAATTAAATTTCCCTAAAAAATACAATTCACAATTCCAAAGTAAACAACCCCAAAAAAATCCTCAACTGTCATTTGAATTCCATTGACTATAACAAAACTAACACAAAATTCATCGCGCCAACTAACTTTACCCAATTCCCCTACAGTGGCTCGTATAAAATTCTAGGGAAAATTGTGGTGAAGTTATGAGACGCTTAAAGTGGAAGTGGAAGTGGAAAATAGAGTTAGAATTTCTTATATGGAAATATAAAGTTTATATTTAAATATAGAAATAAATATTACAAGACAAGAGAGAGAGAGAGAGGGAGGATGTAGATGGTGGTCAAGAAAAAAATGGTGTGTATTAATAGTGGGATATCGTGTCCATTATGACTTTTATACGAGTTTATACATAATATTATACATTTTCAAAGGAGGGGGGGCTATTTTGTTGTTTGTTGCGTGAGCCATAATTTCCTCCACCAGAAAATGACAAATGCTCCACTATACTTGTCGTTGATAACAACAACAGAGAGAAAAATAACTCCCTCTTTTTTTGACACAAATTAAGCCACAAATGGCGCCATCAAAAAACTCAACTCAAAACTTACTTTACTCCCAAGTGAAATCTCCCCTCTGTTTTTTCTAGACGTGCTAACGAGCTTTCAAATAAAAAGGTTTTTTTTGAAAAAAAAATAATTAAAAATATTCACTCTCAATGATACCGAGTCACTATAAGGCTACGTTAAATATATCTGTAGAAGAGTATTTGTAAGAAGGAGATGGCCCATGAAGATATTTTGAGACAAAAAAAAGTCTTGGGAGTTTGAACACTTGGAAAACTGGGTCTACGGTTGGCTAGTCAATAAATGAATTGGTTTCGGCATTTGCTCCCTGAATCGATTTTCAAATTTCATTTTCAATGTTCATTTCTCCAAAGAGAGAGAGAGAGAGAGAGAGATCTTCATGGGGTTTTTTTTCTCTTCCTTCTCTTTTTCACTGTATGGACACATGTTGTGACAGACTCAAACAAAAAAAAAACTTTACCTTTTTCTATTCAATTGCCCTATTCCTTGAGAGAGAACAAGTAATGTGTCCAACATTTTTCTCTCTCCCCTCCTTCATTTGATATTCTATTCTACTTTGTGTCGTGTACTAATATCTTTTCTTTATGTTATATAAAAATATTTGAGCATCTCTCTCTCTCTCTTTGTACAGACGTGGACTTACATTCTCTTTTGTAATTTTGTATGACGTTCACTTACAATAAGACTTTTTCTTGTCCATGTCTCAAATACTTATAGAAATTCATTTTTTTCTGCTCTCTCTGTATAAAAAAGAAGACCACAAGTAGCTCTTTAAAATTCTGTACTTCTTTTTTTATTCACAATACATTGTATGCACTCTGTCTTGTGTGTAAGAGGGGGGACGAGAGATGTAAAGTGTAAGTTGTAAGTGGCAGAAGCCAGAAAAAAGGGAATGGACAAGAAGCTTATTGAAATTTAAATTCTTTTTTTTTTCTTGTTCAACATTCAAAAAATTCAATTCAAGGCTTACCAACATAACAGCGTGCACCTTGACACCTCTCATGTGATGTAAGTAGTTGGATGTGTCCCCTCTTTTTTTTGGACAAACTTCTGTACTTTTGTACAGGGAGAGTGTGAGGACTGAGGAACAATATAAAATACAAACGGCCAATTCTTCCAGTGACTTGTTTTTAATGTTTTTTTGGTCCACTACTCCACTAATGTTGAAAATTTTCAATTATTATTCATTCCATTTCATTGACTTTTATAATAATTTGTAATTAATTTATCAATTTCTTTTTTCTGACCAGTCTCAATACTTTTTAATAATTTCATTCCTGGTTTTGTATTGTCCTCTCCTAAATAGTAGCCCGCCTCCCCTTTTTTTCTTCTGCTCCGTCGTTTGTCCCCAGTGACACGAGCAGTCCTCGAGACTCTTGACTGTTTCGACAATGATTCAATTGTAGAACAATTCAATTTTCTCCTGGTAATTCTTGTGTAAGTCATATCAAGGCCATTGCCCTTTTGTACTCTTTCTCTTCCATTTCTGTCACAGAACAAAAACCAAGAAGAAGCAGAGAGGCAAAGTCCCCCTGGGGTTTATCAAATTGGAAATTTTGAACTTGGAAAAACCTCAAAAAATTCAATTTCACCAATACCCTTCATTCAAAATAAGTCACATGGCTTTTTTTCTCGAAAATGGATAAACTTTTAAAATCCATTACCAAAAAATAGTCTATAAAAACTGATCATCCCAGTCTCATTTAAATCCTCCATCTTCCCGCCTCAAAAGAAACCGTCAAGAAAAAAAATCCAAGGAAATCAAAAGACAAAGAATTTAACTTGTAAATATAAGTTTTTATTCCAAATTCCACCCTCACTTTTTTATTCATTGAAATCCTCAATCTCCCTCCAAAAAAAAAGTTTGATACACTCTAATCATCATGCATAATGCATCTCTCAAGTCCATAAAAAAACATGGGAGATTTTTTCAACATAAACAGTCAGTGATGGTCACAGTGTCAAAAAAAAATGCATGACTCTGTGAATCGTTTTTCTCAAATCAAATTTTGTCTAAAGAGACTCGACATGATTCAAAAAAGAAGAGAATTCCATTTGAAAGAGAGAGAGACAAAATAATCCATTCTATTTACATTTTCCTTTTGATCTCACATCTTTTACTTGCCACTGTCTCACTCAAATAGATGGAAATAAAAAGGAGGATGGTCTTCTCCAAAAAAAACAATCTTCTTCTAAACTTAAAGGTATGACGTATATCACAACCAAGAAAAGAGAAAAAAAGAAGAAAAAGACACGCTCCTGTATCTTTTCTTTCCATGTCCCCAGTGGGTTAAAGTCAACTGGATCGAAATCGATAAGACGACGATCTGTCCCATTCTCTCATTCCTCACGTCCTTCCCAATCCCAATCTCAACCCCCCCCCCCTCTCCCTCCTCTCAATCTTCAAGTTTGAAAAATTTTGTCTCTATTTTACTACCTCAGCAAAATATTTGACATGCAAGAAAAAATTTTCTTTCCAAAAAAGGTCACATGACAATATCTGTATTTTTAGTAGAAAGACATGTAAAAGTATCTAAAATATAAAAATTTTACAGGAAAATTTTCAATGTTGAAAAGTTTAAGAGTCAATTTGATGCATCGTCCTCAAAAATTCCATTTTTGCACTATCCTCTCTCCATTTGTCATACAAAAGAGAGAGAGAGACAAAATGTTGGAAAAGATGGTTCATAAAACAAGAGAGCGTGTGGAGGGAATAAAAAAAATCATGGATAGGGAGTAACAGTGTAGTTTTTGCTAACAATGGAGCATTAAATTCTCTTCATTTCTTTTCTACCTCGAGGTGTTCCTTCTCTGTGCTGAATTATGACCCAAAAGTCTCACCAAAAAATCCACAAGCCAAAAAAAAAGTTGTAAAGATGAGACAGAGGAAATGCATCATGTCCCCATGATTTTTTTTTTGCTTTTTTGCTTTGCTCTCCCCCTCCTCCTCCTCTTGCCTTGAGTCCTTGATGATGACGCTGTTCTCTTGTCTGTTTTTGCCATTGTAAAATACAAAATAGAAAATAACATAAAAATTTAAGGATTGAGACAAGAGGATTTTCAAGACTTGAACTTGTCTTGTATGTGTTTTAGCTCTAGCTCTGGCTTTGGCTTGCCCATGGAATGCCATGCAAATGAGCGTATTTACGAGAACAATAAAAGCCACAGTTAGTCTCCACACAAAATACGATACAGCATACTAAAGACCTCATAAAAACAATACAAGAGAGAGAGAGAGCACACACAAAAAATGCCACGCTTTTATGTCAGCCTCTCTTAGTCTCAGATTTTGGGGAGGGAGGTTAAGTGTAGTTTTTTTTATTATATTCTTTTTTATCTATTTCTCTATACACAAAACCCAACAAAAAACTCATGTCCCCCCCCCTTCCCTCTTCCTCTTCATCCTCATCCCCGTCATTGCAATTATGCCCCAAAAGTGTGTTTCAAATAACGGGCAAAAATTATGCACAAAATTTTTATCTTTTTTTTCTGTATGTTGTAAGAGAGAGAGATTGTCTCTTTTTTTTGTTGGATCGTTTCGTTGGATGTTGAACTAAACCCATGAGGATTATATATGTAATTTTACGTACATGGATTTTTATGAGATTCTCATAAAAAATGTACAAATGTTCTTCTCCTTATATTTTTAATTGGTATTTCTATTAGTAATTAAATTTAGGAGGGATAGAGAGACAGAGACGTTACATGGAGAAATTAGGGGGATTTGTCGAGTCAAATTGTTTTTTGAAAATTTTGTCTTGAATTTATTATTATTCTTCTTCGTCTCAGCTTTGGCAACACAAAATCTTGGGGTTCTTGGTTTTAGGAAGTGAGGGCAAGAGTGCATAAAATGAGTCTTAGTTGTTGCTCATCATGACACCCAGAGGCTTAGTTGACATGCACATGCACATTGAATGTGACTTTTGTCTCGCAACTTCACATCTCCTTTTTTTCTTGAGGTTTGACTCTCTTCCTTATAGTGTCCATGGTTACCCAAGGATTGAGAAGCAAGTGAATTTCTGATTTTGAGATAGCAAATGCAATTCCTCCTCCTTGCCCCCCTTCCCCCTCAGCTCATTTACTTAATACACTCAAATTCTAACCCCCTTTTAGTTAATTCCCCAATTGGGACATTGTCATAGGCAACCCTTTAATTTATGACCACCCAAGACGGCATAAATTTCACTAGCCCCTCTTCTTCTTCCTTCTGAGCTGACTCAACTTGTGAAATTTCAAGTTGGGAAAAGTTTCTCCCAGTGAAAATGGAAGGGAAAATGGAATTTCTCATTTTACTCAGTAAAATGTCTATTTTGGTATTCTAAGGAGAGAAACCAAATTTTATCAAAATTTTTTCTAATAAACAATAAAATTGTAATTGTTTTTTGAAAACGAGTCCTGCTTCTACAGTACAGTGTACAGTGTATTACAGTTTATTAAACTTTTTTTTTTGAAATTGCACAACTACAAGTTACAACTCATTTCATCTCTTGAGATGCCAGATGAATTCTCTTTAGTTACCATGACAGCCCCCCGTCATCTCCATGTTCCAGCCAATTTCTTTTTTTTATAATAAAGAGAGCCCATACAGTAAAACTCATTTTAAGTGTAAAAAATGACTGGATCTAGTCAAAGTAAGAAAATTTTGGTTTGGTGATGAATAATAGTTTGACTGTACTAGCCTTATTGGCCTTTCTGTTGAGCTAAAGAGAATGGAATATGATGATGATGAAGACTGTGAATTTAGTGAAATTGGCCACATGAACATGAACAACATTTTGCCCAAAATAACCAAGTCTCTCATTCACTTTGGGCTTTTTCTCTCCTTGTATAGAAAATACCCCCATTGACTTTATTATGCAAAGTACCCCCCTCCACAGTCTATAACCATAAACAGCCAACCTCTCTCTCTCCACAAACCATTTTCATTTTCATTTCCATTTGAAATAGAATCGAGAATTAAATCTTGTCAACTATTTCCCCATTTTCTATTATTTTCTCCTCTCCTTTTCATGCCAAAAAAACGAAAAACTATTTGCCACTTTCCCAGTTTATGAGCTTGCCATTTTGTGGCAAATATTTTTTACTATGGGCAACAATCAGCAAAATGCCAATGCTATTGTCTAGAATGAAATTAGAAAAGGTTAATGACCTTGTTAATTTCCACAGTTTTATTTAGTTCATCAAGTCTCAAATAATTTGTCAAAAATTTTAAATAATCTTCTCGACTGTCTCCACATCCGACTGTGGGTCATATTGTCCATATGGCCCATATCAAAATACATGACCCATCATAAATATCACACACACATGGTGCCATCCTCCCTCTCTCTCTTTTTTGGTGAGCCAAAAAAAAGAGAAAAGAAAATACAAAAAAGAAATTGCCCAAAAGAAAGTGAGGAAGGGAAAGCTGAGAAGGGAGACTTTATTCAGCAACAGCTTACAGCTTTTCAAATAAGGAAGGTACTTTTTTTCTGGTGTTATAGCCGATCGTGCGTAAGTTTATTAGATTCTCTGGCCATTACCTTTCCCCTCTGCGACCCAAGAATAATAACAAACCCCTCTCCTCCTCTCCCTTTCGTCTTCTCTTCCTCTTTTCACTTAACTTTCACTCTACACACTCGCATTTTTACAGTCATATGAAAATTTATCTTATCGCCTCCCCACTTTTTTCTCTCTTTCTCTTTCCAGGGAATGCCAGTGCAAGTACAGAGTCGAAATGGGGGGCGGGGAATGCCAAATGCAGTGGATTCGAATGCTCTTCTGGGGGGAGGACTTTCTCTCTTGCAGAGTGAGTCTTGCAGTCTTGTGTAGCTTTTTAGCTAAATGTCCCCACCAAAGTCACTTTTCGAGCTGTGAGCTCTAGCTGTCTAGTAATACACACACCCCCATTGCCCCCACTTTTACTTGCTATATTAAATATTTAGAACTAGAGAGTTAAATGGTTGGCCATTACGAAAAAAACGCGAAGTATTTTCAACATGATCGTCGTCACAGGGAGAGACGATCCTTGTACTTGTGTATTTTTTTTCCTATGAAGGGTTGGAGCTCCAGCAGTTAAATTGAATGGGTGAAACTATTTGACTCTTGGTTGAAAAAAAAGAGAGTTTTTTTTGGGTAATGGTTTGGCAGCCTGCAATTTGAGAATTCATGCTCCACAATTAATTATTTATTCCAAACATTCCCGCCTTTTTTTCTACACTAAAACAACTACTCATTTCAAGGGGGGGGGGGATCATGCGAGGAAATAAAAACAAAGACTCTCCGTTCTGTCCAAACTGGAAATATTTCTTTTTATGAGTCTCACAAGAATATTATCGAGTCGTTAGGAGCAGACGGGACAATTTTAAATATTCTTCATTTTGTAAAAAACTTTCTCTAGAGAGAGAATCTTTTTCAAAATGTCTCCATTTTGACAATTTTCAACAACTGCCAAAGTCATTGTGTCTATATTCAAATTATACCGCCAAAATCTTTTTATTCTTTTTTTGCAAAATGTCCACTGTCTAAGACTATCTGTAGAAAAAAAGGGGATACATAAATTATATTAAAAAAATATTTGAGAATGACAAGCTTAAAATTTAAAATGACTTTTTCCTCTCAAAATTCACATAACTTTCTCCTCTACCAGTATTCCAGTCTACATTCGGCCATTTTCATAGCCATTCCAAAATTGTTTACAAGAGACTCTCCAGTCCATTGACCATCCAAAAAAAGGCTAGGCTGGAACTGGAGTTTTACCCAGTTCCAGTGCCTCATAAATTATCCAAGTAAATATTAATTTAACACCCCAGAAACCCCCTCCTCTTTTTGCGACTTCCTTGGGCATTCTGGCTGGAAAAAGATAACTTTTTTTTTGTTGTACAAAAGTGTAGTGGGTAGTCTCCAGTTTTTGATGGCAAGTGATGGAGTTTTGTGGAGGAGGCCATGAAAAAAAATATTTGGGATTTTTGTCACATCCGTTTCTCTCTCTCTCTCTTGGTGTAAAAATATTGTTCCTTCTCCCTCTCCCCATCACATCCCACGCCCGCAGATATCCACACAAAGAAGGGGAAAAGGAAGAAAAAAAAACTCTTTTTGACTTTATTTTTACGAACTTTCACCGCTGGAAGCCGTCATAGCTTTTTTTTTCTTCCTCTTTTGCCTTTGACTCTTTACGTGACATTCCTCCACTTGCAATTCTTTTACTTTGGTAAAAAAAAGAGAAAATGTTACCAAAAAAAGTGTGAGCCTTTTAAATATATTTGGAGAGAGAGAAAAGCCTCAGAAAATAAATTACATTTATGAGACTCCATGGCCCATATAGTGGGCACAAGTTAAAAGATGTAACACTTAGTCAGTGGGATTATGAGAGAGCAAATAGACATGGGAAAAAATTCTTTCTCTTTTTTTTGGGGGCTATTGAAATAACAAACGAAAATGGCAACTTTCTCTCCCCATTTTCTCCAAAACTCCATCGGCACCCCTTTATTGACAGGGGCCAACTGCCAGGAGAGTGTCATGGGTCTCTTTTTTTCTATTGTCCATTTTTACGGGCAATCAAGACTCTCCAAGTATTTTTTACAAGAGTTTGTGGCTTTAGGGAATGGAACATGATCATCATAAAAAAAGTTGACTGGTAGTCTCTCTCTCTCTCCTTCGTAAATATTTCGGCAAAAAAACTATAAAAAAAGAGGCCAGATCCACATCCAGATCCTCTCACTTTTAAGACCTTTTTTTACATTTTTCAATATTTTTTGGCGCTTTTTTTAAAAAAGAAAATTCTTTTGATGGATTCTCTGTTCCTGTACTGGGAGAAAGAGAAATGGATTAAAAAAAGATTTTAGTAATTTGAGTTTGCTCTTTTTTTGAGTCTCGTGGGGAGGAGGATGAGGAGGAAGAGGAAATTTGATTGTAAGGAGGCTAAAAGAAGGAAAAAAAGCCTTTGGCTTGGATCTCAATAGACTTCCAAAACTCTCAAGTCTCTTTACTCTTTCCCACGAATCTTATTAGGACAAACTCAAATTAAATTTTAATTACGTTATTTCTTCCCCTTCTCTATCTTTAGCTGAACGACTCCCATGCCATGCACTGCTACGAAGCCAACTTGAGAGAGAGAGAGTTTTGTCTGTAAGCAACTTTTTCTCTAACTTTGTCAATCTTGTACAACTTTTTTCAATCTTTTTCTTCTTTTTTTGTCTTTATTTTAAATAATTCCAAAATTCCCGCCACTTTTTTTTGTAGTGAAAAAAATTCACTGAAAATTCCTTGACAATTGAAATTGTATGCAATTTCATGTCATTTGTCATTCAAAAAATAAAAAAAGTATGTCATTATGACAATACGAGTGCTAACAATAGACAAGACAAAAATGTGACAAAAGGAAGATTGTGGTTTAGTTTTTTTTTGAAGGAAAAAACATTTGACAATTGAAGAATAAATTATTTTAACAATGCAAAAAATAAAACCATTTCCCTATTTTTCTAGTGGTGACTTGTTTTTCTTTATTGTAAAATAAATATAAATTCAAAATGTCCACTTTTTTCAGTCAATTCCAAGGATTACAGCCACCATCAAAAAATTTCTTACCTGTGGCTAATTGCTTCAGCATAAAAAAAACAGAGTTTGTGCACGACACACACACACAAAAACAGAAACCCAGAACCCAGTCACGACCACTCCACACGATGACAACCCCAAAAGCCCAAAGAATTAAAAACTCATTTAACTCATCTTTCTTGCAAGTTGCAAACAGGCAAAATGAAGTGAACGGGACTATTTATTTATGTTGAGCTACACACACACACAGAGATGCAAGTTTTTTTAAAATAATAATATTGACAAATTGCCAATTGAAATTAAAAAGTCTGTCCACGTCTTCATATTAATTCATTTATTCTACATTTTCCTTCTTTAATGCACCTGACAATGTAACAGATAGAATTCTCCATTGCATTGTACTACAAAAAACAAAAGGGGCATTTGGCATGGAAGATGAGATCGAGTGACCTTGTTCTTTCACGGGGTAAAGAGTAAACCACGACTTTGGTCCACAGTCTCAAAAAAATGCCGACAGTTTTAAAAAAGAGACTCAATTGGGATTCACTGAGAAGATGAGACATTCAACAAAAGTCAAAGTCGTGAGGATGTAAACCCCCATCAAGAATTATTCTATGCAATTTCTTCCGCTCTCCATCTCCTTCTCAGCCTGTTGAGATCCAACCTCTCAACATCTCTGAGTCATGCTCCCCATCAAAAAAAACGTTTTTTTCTTCTCAACTCTACGTGTACCTCATCTCCCAGTGCAGTTGGCAGTGGCCTGAGGCGGATTGGACGATTCATTCAAATTTCTTGTTTTTTTTCTTCTCCTTCATTCCATTTTCTGTTTGTTCTACAAATGCAGAAATTTAAATCCTTTTAGTTGTGGTACAGTAAATATGAGTCACTTTTTTATTGTGATGCAAAATTTGCCAAAATGACAAGAAAATGTGAGTCACTAAAAAAATTGACTTTAATTCACAAGTTAATTTACAAAGCCCATCAAAATTCCGAGACTTGTATTTTTGCATTGTAAACTCGACAAAGAAATTTGTGATAATGATAATGTATAACAAGCGTCGCTTCGCTCCACTTGCTCGCAGGGCACAAACTGAGTTATTAGTGACCTCGCTCACGGTATCATGTGACCAAAGAGTCTTTGTACTTTGATCTCGACTCGTTTGTTGAGTAGTAGAAGGATTTAATTAGCACATCAAAAATCTTTAGGACGTATTATACAGGTATGATTAAAAAAATGTAGAGAAAGAATATCTCAATACTTGAGTGACGTTAGCTACAATTGTTGTATTTTAGCTCGCCAAATACGCGTGGCAATAATAGAAATTGCAAAATTCATAAATAAATGGACCGATAAATCTATATAAGAGTCTTTTTAATTAAATTTGACATTAATTGGGAAGGAAAAGGACCAAAGCGTAAGGGGGAGGCTCTACTAAAAAGGAAAGGGAAAAAGATAATGGTTGCCCATTATCAATTATTCCTCATCGATTTCTCTCTCTCTCTCTCTCTACCCCTTTTCCACTTTAATAGAGAAAACCCGGGCTGTTACTTTTGTTGAATATTAGCCGGGTAATGGGGGGTAAGATACATATAATCTATCATTAGCTTAAAAAACCACCCATCTTCCTTTCTCAACACTTTCTTAATTTAACCACAATGAACCATTTTCTAAACTCTAACAACTTTACCACAAGACTTTGTTAATGGTCCCCCCATATTTTATTAACCAATTTTAAATGCCCTACTCTTTAAATTCTCCCGGCTTACCTGTCACTTCCCAATTATTTTGATGGAGAATTAGGAAAAATTGTTAAGCCCATAGTTTCTTTATATAACTGTCAATCCTAGCCTGTCTAAAGCCAACAGGCCTCTATTGGACATTCGACAACAAATTGGGGACATAAAATAGCAAAAGTGTCAATTTTTTTGGCAAAATAAACTAAAAAATGGTTTCTACAATTTGATTGAAAGTCAATATAAATTAAAAATTAAACAAGAGTATCAATTTTCAAACCACTCCGCCCTCCCCTCCCCACTCCCTTTCCTTTTTTAATTACTATTGTCCAACCCAAAATATCACCCACCATTAATTTCCGGGTATTAAACCCCCCTTCCACGTGTCAATATTCAACAAGAGTTTCACTACAAAATAAATTGACCAATGAATTGAGCAACTGTTGATGATTGATGGGGGATAACAAACTGTCATTAAAATTTAATTGTCATTCATGTTTTATCAACTCTACAGCTACTAAACAACACATAAACAAAGCCTTTTTTTTACTAAAAAAGATTTCCTTTTTATATTCGCCAAAAATGTTTTTTAGCGTAAAGAAGCTTTTTTCCATATAAAAAATATTGTGGAGAATCTTTAAATTTGCACATTTTTCAACAGACTCCATCCCGCTTTCTCCTTTTTTAAAATAAAAGGGAAAGTGGGTCCATTCTTCTTGTTTGTGCTGTCTCTTTAAATTTATGGAGTTGTGGTGCCTCCTCTGACTCAAAAGTAAATGGAGAATGGATTTTCCATGGTTTATGGAGAAAAACAAAAAAATACTTTACAAAATATTTTTTTTGTGCAAAAAAAAACCCACAGCCAACGTTCTCGTCTCTCTCCCTCTATTCTTATAGAGAGTAACCATGACTACTCAAATTTGATGGCTCACTGCCTCCCTTTTTAGAGGTTAAAAGGAGAAGTGGCAAAAGCTCTCTCTCTCTCTCTTTTGTTGAAATGTTTCAACTTTGTCTAATCTCCCACATTTAAATGAGACCCAACTCCCAAGACTGGAAAACTTTTCCTATTTTGAAAGGAATTTTGCAAATTTGCAAAAAAAAAGGATTTTTCTCTCTATCACCCAATTCAAATTCAATTAGAACAAGAAAATTAAAGTTTATTAAATTCTCAAAAAACTTTTCCACTTGAAATCTTTGTCTCCATTTCACTACACCAGAAACTAAAGTCAAGTAGTTCACTTACCCGCACTAACCCTAACCCGGCTGTGTACTATGATCCGAATGCCGGGATCCGAGATGAGTTTACATTTTAGTTATGTAAAGATAAACAAAAAATATTTAAAAATAATTTAAATTCATTGAGCCCTCGCCTACCTAATAAAATTTTTTGATTTTCCTTCCCCCGTGGAAATATTTCTCATGTTAAAATAAAATTCCCTTGGGGAGTATAAAATGTTGGAATTTTTTACTCTTTTACTTCTACAACGTCCACCATTGTACAAAAAAGGGGGGAAAAGACACAGAAATGGAGGTGAGGGAGGAGGAGGGGAATAGTTTTTTTTGTGTTCATTGAGGTTTGAATTGAAAGTTGTTGATTCTGTGTCTGTCTGGTTGGTTGAATTGTGAATTGGTTGGGGCGGGTGAAAATTCACTTCACAAATTTGACGTCTGAGGTCTAACTCAAGGCTCCCCAAAAAAAAGATGAATTGCTCCTCTCCTTTCCCCCCTCCTTTCCCTTTTCCACTTTCTCTCTAGCATGAACCATACAATAGAATTAAGTGTATCCATCTATTATTAATATACTCCTCCATCCTCGTCACTCCAACTCCTACAACTCCAACTCCCGCACTCTCGTTAAGTATTACCCGGGTTGTTCAGTTGTAATTCTGAATTCAAGAAAATAGAAATAGTGAAAAATATTTTCATCTTAAATGGCAACTTTCACCAAAAAAAATAAACTGCAAGTGCAGTAGACTGCAGTAAAGAATAAAAAAAAGGGTTGCATTTTGGAGCCAATTACTGAAAGAAAGTCAAGTGGGTTATACATGTACATGTAAAAAAAATCCTTTAAAAAAACCTCCCAATTGGGAGAAAGGCGTAACAAGGGTCGTGTGATTTGAGGTTTTTTTTGTAGTCTATACTTAGCTTTTCTCTCCCATTAAGACCCCTCTCTCTCTCTGTCGTTCCATTGCATGTAAAAAAACTTTTTCTTCTGTGTTCCTGTTCCATGTCTCTTTTTTGTCGTGCGGGTTGAAATCCTTGGGAAATATTTTAACATGGAAATTTTGTCCAAAATATTCAGACTTTTTTTTTCTTGTGGCTTCCTTTCTCCTTTCTCTCAACCAACAAGTAAAAGGAAAAGAGAAAAAGGGCCTTCAGCCTCCAAAAGATTTTGGGAGCCAAGAAACAAGAAATCCATATTTTCTCTCTAACATTCTCTTCCTCTACTTTCTAAAAGGAGAAAGGAGGAGAGGGAGGAGAGGAATTAATTTTGTATGGAATTTTCCAAGACCAAGAGCTCCTCATTTTCTCACAGCTTATTAATATTGCACTGTCTACACGACC
The DNA here is from genome assembly GCA_034700945.1 of Arrhopalites spinosus. Lineage (NCBI taxonomy): Eukaryota > Metazoa > Arthropoda > Collembola > Symphypleona > Arrhopalitidae > Arrhopalites > Arrhopalites spinosus. The sequence continues at coordinate 13,766 of JAQIVZ010001705.1, forward strand.
CCAACATCCACCATCCAACAAGACAACAGACAACAAGCCTCTTCCCTTTTTCTTGCCCCCGGGGGGAAACTTTCTGAATAGAGTCAAAAAGGTAGAAAAAGAAGGGACGCATTCTACACAAAAAAGTAGAGAAATTGTGAATGAACCGGCAATTCCCCCCCCCCCCCTCCTCTTTGATTTTCCTTAGTCTCTTATGTACATTGTTAAAAATTTCCTAGTCTCTCTCTCTGTACTGTTATGTAGTATGATCCATTTATGAGGACAAAATTTATAATTTACAACTCCTTCCATGGTGGTCCCTGAAAGTGAAAGTCATTGAGTGTACACTTACACTGTACTTTTACTAGAGCCATGTGTTAGTTTCACAAAAGAGAGAGAGAGACGAAGAAACAACAAAAGATTTTCTCTCTCCCCCTCTTTTCACTTTATTAGAGAAATTCCTTAGTCATTCTTTTCTCTCTCTACGCAATAGGAAGGATGCCATTCAAAATGGACTGTAAGAAAATAGAATACAGAAAAGCAGATAGACATTCTACGAGGAGAGGGGAGGGATTATGGAACTTTCTCATAAATAGTTGAAAAAAAAAAAACTTTCTCTTTTATTTATTTTCTATTTGTTGTTATTAAATTGATCATTATTTTTGACTCTGTTCATTTAAACTTGTTTTTAAAAATAACTATAGACTACAGTGGTCCCGTTTTTGGGAAATTTGGTGTGGTGACAGATAAAAATATTTTTTTGGTGGGTTGGTTTAATCCAAAAGTTGTAGTTGTTGACAGACTTTTTGACAATATTTATAAAATTGATTTTCCCTAACCATTTCCTTTTCTCTGTCACTTTCTCTGTCTCTGGTTATATGTACAATGGAGAAAAGAGAGAAAAAGTTGTTTGAGATAACAAAAGGGAATATAAAATTTCTTCACTTTTTTCTCAACAAAAACCTCGCTCTTGCTCATACTCACCCAAAAAAAGGAGAGAGAGAGTATTTTTTTTGAGATGGTGGGAGTTGGGAGTGGGACATGTAAATAAAGACATCAAAAAAAAGAAAAAATAGGAAGGCCGTCCGTCCCCGTCACCGTGTCCCAAAACATTTTACCTTTTTTTCTATTTTTATTTTCGCTCATGTCATGCAATCCCATTCCATTTAATGGGCTATTCTATTCTACACATATATTTTTTAGTATAGTTAATAAATGACGGTGCAATTTTTCTTCAACTTCCACTCCACTTTCTCTTTATTTTAAGTACGCACTAAAATTCACAATCCAGAATTCGAGTACCTCAACTCTGTACAGTTAAAATATGGGCACTTGTTAATAATATTTAATTTGATTCCAAATTTAAATTCGTTTAATTACAATTTACCTGTATTTTAGTCTCTTTTTAAAAAAAACACGAGCATTTTTGAAGGCCACATGTAAGTATTTGTAAAGCTTCTTGGAAAGAGGCGAGAGAACGTCAATATTATTTAATATCGATCCACTCGAGAGAGAGAGAGGGAGAGAGGTAGAGGGAGGCTTGTTATTCACAATATAAAATAATGGATATATATCCCCTCATTTTTTACACTCTCTTAAAGGTAAAAGGCACTAACGATAGAAAAAAGACACACATTCACTTTTTTTAAGCCTCCTTTTTTCACATTCATTCATCTGCATGAATTGACAACGTTTTTTCTTCCCCCTCTTTTTCTCCACCATCCAAAACCAAAAGACCTGGAGACTACTGACTAAAGGCAAGCCCACAAGATTGAAGGGGGGAAGAAGGAAAAAAAAACTTTTTTTTTTATTTAAGCTTTAAGTCAGTCTCAAGAGTTTGTGTTCAAGGAGTGTAAAGGAAATACACTGTTATTAGTTAGAGTGGTAAATTTGAGATGAAAACCATGACCATTTTCCAAAGAGAGAAAAAAAGAAGAGGAGAATCTGTACCTTATTTAAATATCTGTATTTAAATACAAGGCGCGAAAAAAATAGTCTTTTCAAAATAAAAATTTACAGTATAAAAACACATACACTACAGTCACTGTAGTACAGTGCCAGTGTATCTGTAGACAGATGTGTCTATTTTATACAATTTTCTCCCAAAAGTTTGTACACACACAGAGAGGGAAAGAGAGAGAGAGAGAGGAGATTCATTTAATTTTGGATATGAAGGAGAGGGGGAAAAGAAATTTGTATGCATTTTTATGTCTATTCAATTCCCTCTTCCTTCCATGTCTTGAAGAGAGAGAGAGAGAGATGTAATAGACAGAGATTCTGTGAAAAGGAGTTGGAGTTCCTCCCTTTAATTTGATACATTAGCTCAAGCAGTTGGTAAAGAATTGAGAGAGAGAGAAAAACTTTTTTTCCTTCTTCTTCTTCCTCCTCAAAGAGATTCCTCGTTAGAGTCATGAGACGAGGAGAAGGAGGAGGAGGAATCTTGATAATTAACTTGCTAACGACAAAAGAGACGTCTCTCTAAAAAAAAAGAAGATTTTCATGTCCATGCTTTGCACATATCTTCATTTTATACATGTAAAATTGTCCAACTTTAATGACATCCCAATGTTCAAACCATCTCAGAGAGAGATGAGAGAAATTTAAATTGTCAATTTTCTTGTTAAATTTAACTCAAAGAAAAACACAAGACGAATTTTTTTACAAGACAAGACAGGTTTATGATGATGACATCACTCCATTTTTTGTTCATAAAATTAAAATTTTGTCATAAATTTTTGAAATCAAACAAAATGGAAACTCAATAGCCTAGACATTAGTCCATACTCCATGTACATGGAAATTTTTTTGATGAGTACAAAATATGTAGAGACAGAAAGAGAAAGTGAGTTGGGGACTGTGTGTGTGTGTCGTGTGTGTGTACTCTGGCACTTTCCCTTTGGGCTCTATTTATTCACGTCCTCATAACTTTGAGGATTAAAATCTTGGGGTGGATGGGAAGAGTGATGGGAAACTTATGGAATCTCCATTTTCTACATCTCTCTCTCTCTCTCTCTCTGTCCCCTATCACTTTGATACATCCGACCCAAAACTTGAACTCTAGCTGAAAATTCTCAAAATGGTGGCACTCTCACATTTCCATGTCGATATCATATCCATATTCAAAGAGAGAGAGAGAGAAGACAGGAAAAGCTTTCCCCTCTTGTTCACAGAGATCCCCGCATGTGGATTACGGGGAGACAAAATACGGGGAGAATTAAAATATTTTCATCAAATAGAAATACTGAAGCTCGACATATCTCTATTTTTATCTTTAAATTACATTCATAATAATCCTCACTTTGTACCCAATAAAATGTTTCCCCCAATAAAATTATCAATCCTAAATTTAATTCCTCAACCTCATCACCTTTTTTTATTCTTCTTTATTAAATAAAAACAAAAAAAATGACAGTACGAGTGGGAGTGTAACTCTCTCATCAAAATAAAATAAATAAAATTGTTTTTTTTCACAGAGAGTCCATATTAAAGAGATTCACTTTCTCTTTTTTTTTAAAAAAAAAATGAGCTCTCACCACAAAACAGAGAGACACAATCATAAAAGGGAAAGCTAAGTATCATTTCCCTGTAGGCTGTAGAGCTAGAAAGAGCCAGAGAGAGTCAAAGCCAAAATCCTCAAGCTGCTTCTTACTTGTAACTTCCACTTGCAAAGACTTTATTTACTTGGAAACGGAAATAGAAATATAGAGGAGGAGAAAAAAAAAGTCTTCCCTTTAACTCCCATTGATCTCCTCTCTGTCTCTACCTCAGAGAGACTTATCTTTTTTTTACCTTGTCTCTCTTTAAGACACACACAAGCTTTCCACTTTCTCTCTCTCTCTCTCTCTCGTGTGTGTGGCTCAAGACAAGAAAACTTACCTTTTTTCTTTTGACTGTAATGATGAATGGCCTCCCCTTTTATGTGTGTGTGTGTGTACTTTCACCTTTGTCATAAAAAAACAAGTTTTTTTTACCGGGAGAAAGCCAGAGGCGATGGGGATCAACTTATTTCACTTGCTCATCCTCCCAAGGATTACATTTGATATAAATAGAGAGAGCCCATGTAATCATCCGCCATGTTATTCTTTGTTTCTCTTTAACTCTAAAACTTGATCGTCCTCTCCCCCTTCTCTCTCTCTCCTCTCCTCTCCCAATTTTTCAATCCCAAAGTCACAAATGGCTTTTGGCAACACTCTTCTCTTCTTACTTTCACTTTGAAAAATAGACGAGTCCATGTCATGACATGTCAAACTCAAATTTCCCCCTTTTTTATTGGGATTTAACCAGTAACGGATCATAACGTCAATTTTCTTGGATTTTTCTTTTTCATGATGAAAGTATGAGGTACTTACTATGAGCCAATTTGCAATATTTTTTATTTTATAAAAAAAACATTTTTTTTGCAACAAAAAGAAACATCCATTTTCACTTTCACTCTCACACGTCATTTTAGTTCTCATGAAACATGCATGAAAAATGGAAGGAGGTCAGTGAAGAATTTTTTTTAGGCAAAAAATAGCAATTCACAATTCGCTAAAAATTGTACATATTTAATGTACGCGTATATTTTGATCTTGTGCAAATTTAAATGCCCCTCCATCTCCTCTCTCTCTCTCCCTCTCTCGTACAATACTAGTGGGTCGTGTGTAATATTCTCAAAGAAAAAGTCTCAGCTGTGCAGTGCAAATTGCAAATATTTTACATGTTTTGCATCCCAAATCATTTTTCTCTCTTCTCTTTTTCTCTTTCTTCTTTCGCGAATAATATTCCATGTGCAAATATTCACAAGAAATTGGCACACAGAATAAAAAAAAGAAAAATCTACATTCATCTCAAATCTCCATTTGAATTTCTCCTTCTTTTTTTGCATAGCAAATAAATAAAAAGAACGTCGATTGATAATTGTGGGGGCTAGACGTAGACTCGGGCTCGTGCCATATGGGAAATATTTTGCACAAAAAAAATATTTTACAAGAATTTCAACTAAAAGAAAAAATAATTATAGTGTTCTGTTGTGTCTTATATTGTTAAAATGTACCCCCAGAAAAAAAAATTCAAATAAATTTCCCCATAAAATGAAATGAGAGTTTGTAATAATAAATGTGAAAAATATTTTTTATATTTTTGCATATTCAAACTATCCATGTGGCGTCCGCAATTTTATTTTCTCTCTCCCATGGCATGGAATTGTATTTTTGCCAGTGGTGTACTCGTATAATAGACAGAGAGAAAATTCTCTCTCTGTCGTTGCAGATTAGCTGAGGAAATGAAAAGGGGAGCTTCCCTGCTGAGTCTTTTTCCCCTCGTTTTCACTGAAATGATCACAACTCTCCCCCCTCCCCCCACAAAAAAAGAGAGAACACAAAAACACATTCAAAATCCAACTCTTCCAACCATTTCATCACACAAAGTAATATTAAAACTACGTATATACGTATAAGAGCCATTTAAATATATGTACAGTCTTTTTTTTTGCACATATATTTCTATTATTTGTAGTAATACTCAAGCTAATCGTAATAACTAAAGCCTTGCAAAAACTCTCCGCCTCATAAATACCCCCCCCCTCAAATGTCCAACATTTCCCTTTGTTATTTATGACTCTTTTTTTTAACAAATAAAATTTCCCTTTCTCTTTTCCCCTAGGAACTACCAATACTAGTACGAGAGAGTCTCCATTTAAAAATTTTGGTTTGAAAAACCTTTTGCTACTCCCACTCTCCATTTTAGTAGTTTAATCTCAATTAACTTTCTCCTACTACACTGTACAGTAAAGAACAAGGGAAAAATATTTTTTGTGTGTCAATAATCGAGACATAAAAAAAACTTTTGTAGTTATGGAATGGAGTCACAACTTTTTATTTTTCCCTCGTCCGCTATTATTATTCGATATCTCTATTAATAATCCCAAATCACCCAATTTTGACTAGCCCTTGTTTAGGAAATAACAAAAGAAAACTATTGACATTTTTTGAGAACAACAACAAAAAAAAACTCTCCAACTTGTGGGTCTCTAAAATATTTAACGAGAATTTAATAGTCGATGTGAATGAGACGAAAACCATGTCCACAGCCCCTCCTCTCTCTCTCTTTTGCTTTCCCTTTTAACTCGTTTATTCGACTAGTTAGACCCTTAGACATTTTACTTGAATTTCCCCTTAAGGCCCTCTCTCTCTTTGATTATTGTGTAATGTGGAAGGTGAAAGTCTAGAAAAAAGTTTTTTTTATTCCCCATGTACCACTCACCCAGTTTACAGTTTAAGCCTTTCACTTTCTTTTTTTTTATTTGCTGACGCTCCAGGATTTTTTATTACTTTGATACTCTTTCTCTTACTCAAGGTGTGGGGAGGGAGGGGGAGGAGGTATATTTTAATGGAGGCTCTCTCTCTCTCTAAATTCCTTCTCTGTTTCAAGTACACAAAAAACAATGGCCTTCTCCTTTCCTATTTAATTCCTATTTAATCCTAGACACATTAAATCCCATGAAATAAACCCCCCCCCTCACCTCCCTCCCTCCTCCTAAAATAGTTGCACTATATCTTGCCCTTTATTTCTACAATAAATTTACAATTTATTCCTATTCTGCAAAATGGCCATTCCCATTTCTTCCTGTCTTGTCTACAAAAAAAATAGAGAGAGAAGATGGAGAATGGCAAAAAGGGAGTTAAATTGTATTAGTTTTATAATCCCAAAAAAGGGAAATAATTAAAGAGAAAATAGCAAATATCCGCAAAAAAAAACACCCAGCGTTTTCATAGTTATTTTTTTTTGCAACACAAAAAAATGAATACATAATTGATTCTCCAATAAATAATTGATTTGTTCAGTTGGCTGAATCCAAAAAAAACTAGACAAAAATACAATCCACAGACACAACATCAATGGGCCATTATTTCTCCTCAAAATATGACAAGACAGAGAAATGAAGAATGGTGCAGAGGAAGTAATTATTGTTATTTATTAAGCCTCAAAAAAGAAAGCAAGAAATTGTAGAGAAAAAAAAAAGTTTGAGAAAGTGGAAATCATCATCAAATTAGACTTTCTCCCCCCCCCCTCCCCCTCCAAAAAAAGAAAAGAGAGAAAAGACAAGAGAAACAACAAAAGATTTTGGTTTTTATGAACTCTGAGCTAATTTCTTTTTTTTCTACACTCTACACACACAAGAGAGAAAGTGTGTGTGTGTAAATGTGAATGTAAGAGGCCCGGGTGAGGGCCATTATCGTTACATCCATGTCTTGCCCGGTATTTATTTAAGAGGGGAAAAAAAGGTAGTTAATTTAAATTTGGCCAACATTTTCTTCTTTCTCCGAAAGGAGAAACGTTGAATGGAAATCACGAGGCGTAAAAAAGAGAGAGAGCCCCTCCAAAAAAAAAAACTCAAGCCCAATTTTTGCACGCCCTGCCAACCCGTCGATAATTTACAAAACAATGCCATTGCATTGCCATTCTTTTTTTTGGTACTCTCCTGCTGAGTTCCCTTGGCTCGAGCCAGACTCTGGCTCTTCCAACATGCCTACAACTGGAAGAATTGATTCGAAAAAAAAACTTGTACAAGGACTAGAGACGAAGGAGAGTGCTGGATAGAAAAAAGTGGGACTGGAGAAGCAGAAGCAGGAGCAGCTGGAGATATGGAGGGCTAGAAAAATGAGGGGGGAAATGGAAGAGAAAAACAAACAAGCGTCAATTTCTAGAATATTTCCTCTCTATAAATTTTACTCTTTAACACACCGAAAAAAACTCTATGTATTTAATACTCGTAGTCTACTTTTTTTTCTAACCTTTCACCTCAATTGGCCTGTCATTCCAAAACATAGGAAAATTCGGGCGGCTTCCTTCTCTCCCTCGTTTGTACACAAAAAAAGAATTTATTTATTTCTAGTGATGAGGGGCTACCCCTGTCATTACTCTAACAATCAGAGAGAGAGAGAGAAAGAGAGAGACAAGATTTATGAGGCTGACTCATAAATTCAAATTACTTGTGTGAAATTACGCAAAATAAATTAACAAATGGACAAAAACCAAGATGGAGAACCATAATTTGAAGAATTAAGACTGACATTTTGAGGAGGGGAAGAAGGGAAAAGGTGAGACTCATTTCCCTGTAGACTTAACCTTTTCAAGAAAAAAAACAAAATTGAGTGTACGCATGTTACGTCATAATATTCAAAAATATACAAGGAGGTTCTACTCATATTCTTGTAGTCTGTAGTCTGAGCTTGTCTTGGCTACGCACTGGTGAACTCATGCAAATGTCACCATACAGAAGAGAACAGTGGAGAGTAGAAATGGAGATGGAGGGATTTTCATACAACTAAATACCAAAAAGGGGGGAGATGCGTGAGAGGTAAAACTGGTGAGAGTGACTTGTGGGAGAAATATATGGGAACATAGTCCAGAGAATCCTTAAGGAAAATATTCAAGAGCAAAACGAATAGAGTCACAGTCACGCTTCACAACTCACAACACTCTCTGCACAACATTTTTCATTTCTCTCCATCTCTCTCTCTCTATTATAATACCAAATGTAAGACTAAGACTCTACTTCCTCTATTTAAAAATCTTTGTACAGACTAATATTATTTAAATTATATAGTCTAACACTCAGGTCAGGTCATGTTTGTAAGGTCAAACTTTAGTTTTAAGGTTCTGGTTGGAAAGTTCTATTGTCATTTTTTTGTGTAATTAAAAATAAAAAGTTTGATGCTGATGCTGTACAATATGAAAAAAATTCTTGCTACTTTTTTGTATAAAATTCTGTAATAAAGAGAGAGAGAAAGAAAGACACAAGTTTCAAAGAAAATGAGAATCCAATTTAAATAGGACACGAGATGAGATTGAGGATTTCCAGCCTCAGTCCTCTCTCTCTGCATGAGTTATATTATGAAAATTGTATGTGTGTAGTATGCCTGGAAGAAAGAATTCTTTACATCTGTACATTTTAATTTAGAATATTTTGCAATATTCTCTCTCTCTCTCTCTCTCTCTGCGTATACATATACAAAGTCTTTTATGAAATAGAAAATATGAACAAGTTCTAGACTTGTTAATATTTTCTCAGGCCTTTTCCTTCATTTTCGTCAACGATCAGAGAGAAGGGAACTTGACTTGTTCTTCTTTACTTTTTGCTTTGATGACAAGAAAATTGGGGGGTTTCAATTTCACATCCTTTTCGTCTCTCTCTCAAACTGCCTACCACGAAGCCAAATTTTGTCATAATATTCTCATGCTTTTATGATGATCGTTTCCAGCTTTTTGAGTCAAACTAATTTATTATGTGACTACTCACATACACAACCTTCAACATTCACAAAGTAGTTTTCTATTTACAGTCTCTTTAACTCTAAAAGCAAGAGAGAGAGAAGGAAAAAAATGGAGGCCTGAGATTTTCTATCTTTCCCAAAAAATAATTGGGAATTTCTCTACAGATAAATACAAGACTTTTTGGACTCTCTACTACTTTTTACTACTAGAAAGATACTGGTAACCATATCCATTTTGCCATATGTAATTTCCTTTCATCGATTCCCTTTTTCGTCATTTTAACTCCCCAGTCCCCAAAATTCCAACCCTTTCTCTCTCTCTCTCTATAATGATAATGATAAACTCTGAGTAAATAATAATCGTCGCATGTTGTCTCATTCCCCATGGATTGACGAGCCTTTCTTGCAACAGTCTATCAGTAATAACATGGGGAACTGAAATTTATCAAAAAAAAAGAAAAAAAAACAAACTAAATTAAACTAAAGAGACCAAACATGGAGGCAGTCAAACTCATGACAGTCTTTATCATTTTTGCTAAATAGAGAGACCCCATACTTTTTTTTAGTTTGTAGTACATAAAGTAAAGAGAAAGAAAGAAAGAGAGAAAAAAACAAAATAAAATATTTATTATATGGCAAACTCATAATTCGGATAATCATGCTCCACTGAATATCTCCACTATGTATTATTTCCAAAAAAAAAATAAAGAGTACAGATATATAACAACGAGACATAAAAAATACACAGAAAGAGAGAGAGACACAAAGTCGTTCATCGTTTCAGGATGATGATGAAATGATGGGGGAGCTAAAAAAAACTATATTTATTGTATTGTTTGTGATAATGATAATGGGATTATCGACGACTAGAGAGAGAGAGAGAGAGAGAATATATAAACTATGGACTATTATTTAAACGTAATTTATGTGTGATTTCGTGCATGCCATCACCAATTTGTCTACCCCAGTCTGACTAGCTGTAAATTGTAACTAGTCTGTTGGTACATCGTTCCTATGTACCAACTCAACTTGGATTTTTAATAACAAAAAAAACAACTCTCATTATTTATTATTATCCCCTGATTTTCTATTTATCCTTCTTCTTCTTTCTATTTCTCAGTCCAGGAATAAAACTGGAGAATAGATTAAATGGTTAAAAAAGAATAGAATTATTATCGAGTATTATACTAAAGCATGCAAATATCATTAAATGAAATGATTGCAGAATAGACAAGATTTTGTAATATATAGATAAATTCAAGATTTTTTTCTCTTTATTTTTCTTTTTCTATATATATAAACTGTCCCTTTTTATAGTAAGTCGTCATATTTTTAATTTCAAATTAAATTTTAAATTTTAAAGAAGGGAGTAAAATTATTATTATTTAAATATTTCTTGCGAGGATCATTTCTTTTTCTTTTCATCAATTCGAGTTTATTTTTTTTTTGTATACTGTATGTACATGTACATACATACAAGCATATTGTATTTATCGTTCATCAAGTAGAGGCGTATAAAATAATTACATAATATTTATTTTTCTTCTTAATTAATTAATTGATTTAATAAATCAAGATTATTTTTATGGCATTTAATTTACAAAATGACATAAATATTATGTAATTTTTAATTGCGAGTTTACGAGTTGTGCTAAACATTTTATTTTTCTGTACAAATCTACATAAAATTGTTTTTTTAACACAGTTTCACATTATTTTTAAAATAATTTAATTTAATTGTAATTTAATACAATTTTTTTTAAAACTATTCCTTTTTTATACGTGAGGCTACAAGGTTTTTTTAAATGAGATTCACGAGTTAATTATCATTTAAAATTGTTTTTACATTAATATTGTAGATAAACTTAAGTACATTATTTCTAGTTTCTTTGGACTTTTTCTCCTTCTTCGTCATCATTAAATTCATGGACAATTTACATAGGCATCTTCATTTTAGATTAGGAAATTGTTTTTTTCTGGTATCATTTAATTTTATAACAGTCGTACTTTAATTTATTCTTTAATAATATTTTTTAATTAAATATTAAACACATTTTAAAAAAGTACTCCTCACAATGTCAACGGGTAGTACAGTTCAATTAAAAAATTAGAATTTGTTTTTGTTTTTTTTTCATATATAAAGTCTTGCAATTTATTCTCCTTACAATTTTGAATGTCTCATTCTTAAATAAATTAATATTGTCATAATTATTTTATTTTTTATTCTTTCAAACAAAAAAAACATGATCAATATCTGTCTATTAAATCCGAGTTCATAATAAAGTTTATACAATTGAAATAAATTGATGATGTACTATTAAAGAATTAGTTTTATGACTGTCAAAAAATAAATAAAAAAAATTAGCACTATCAGATTCTCACTGTTTTTGAACCCTGAGAGAGAGAATAATTAAATCTCAATTAAATAAATATAATAAATTAACATGTACATTGTAGAGTAACAAAAACTTTAACAACTTTGATATAAAAAAAATTACATAATGGTCAATAGCCAAAAAAAAGTAAAGCCACGGATACTAGTACTAGTAAATAAATAGTAATGTTAGGACTGGCTCAATCAGTCCATTAAAAATTGCAATAAATTCGCAATTTGCAAAAAAAAACTTCTACCTGCACTGTGTTTTTAATGGTAGTAAACAAATGAGATAAAAAGTAATGAAAAATATAAATAAACCAACAATCATAATAAAACTCCTGATTAGGATTTTATGGTACAAATATAACTTGTGCACAAAAATAAGAAATTATTATTAACAAACCACTGGACAAAATTGCAAAAAAATAGTCTACCCCTCTGGCGTCTGGCACTCGATTAAAAATAATTGTTTCTTCAGTCTATCATTAGTGATTTCATTTTCCACAATAAATAATTATTGTTATAATCAATTACTATATAAAATCCCTTTTTCTGCTCAAAGTGTCTCAAAGTTCAACTTAAACTGCACGGTCTGTCTTGTGCCACAAAGAGAGAATTTGCTAGATAATCATAAAATTGTGTAAGACTTTAATTATTACATTAAAATAAATAATAATTTTACTTGTGTCTCTTCTAAAAAGAAAAAAAGTACCCGACACTCTGTCGTGCGAATAAAATTGATCTCAAGATTTATAAAATTAAACTTAAAGAGTGTCTCTCTTTTTTTATAGTAATAATTACGTGTGTGTGTGACATTTAAATATAAATCACTTTGAAGCATTGTCCTCACACGAAATTTTATCCTCAGTCAGAATGAAACGTATAAAATTAAGTATTTAAAGTACAAGTACATTTTCATCTACATAAAAGTAATAAATTATGTAGGATTAAAGCCATCTGACCCTTTCTTTAAGGTTTCCATTTGTAGACTTTGTGTGTGTGTGTGCTCTTGACTAAATTAAAATTAATGAGAATGAACATTAACAAAAGGATGGAAAAAAATATTTAAATTTAAATTCTCTCTTTTAACTCTGTCTTGACTATTAATTATTATCAAAAAAATTAAGAAAAAATTGTCACAATCATTGTAATCATAAATAAGTATAGTTTTAACATTATTTGAATAAAATCTTTTTGTTTTATTGCGAAAATTCTAGGTCACCGAAATTGAATAGCTATCAAGAGAAGCTAACAATTTTAAATTTAAAACTATTCTTAACTATTACATAAAATTAAAAACAACTTGGGACTATCAATAAATACGGGGGAACGATGGGATAATTATCATCATGATGTCAGTCAATCTATTATAATTTAACTATAATAAATATAATAAACTTTATCTACGTGTTATAAATATTTATATAGGAATGAACTATCACCTAGTTTAAAAATTGTCATTTAAAGTAAGAAGCTATTAATAAAAAGGAATTATCTGCACCTAAGACACGTCAGCTTTATATCATTATCATTACATATGAAAGGATATTATCATAATTTTTAAATTTTAAATTAAAAAATGTACTTGATGGGTGGAAAACAGCTTACGTGTGTGTACTATACTATAAAAATTATTTCTAGATTTTAGGAAATGGTATTTTTTTTAAAGAAAATATTCTTACAGCAACATGATTGATTACTCGTACGGGATTTATAGTTGGCTTGGGAAGAAGAAGAAGAGAGAAAATGGGCGTATTTCAGTTCAGTTCCCTCAGTTCGCTCCTTTCTGGCATGGACACAAATCTTGATTCACCGTTCGGCACAGCTGACAACTATAATTTATTAATTGGAATGGGAAACCGGTGAGATAGGAGGGTCTATAGTGTAGAGATAGACTCACACAAATTATCATTGTCACCACCACTAGGGAGGATTGGAAATTTTCAACTGGAGAACAGACAGAGTTTGAGATTCACTCATAGTGACACACACGCACCCAGTTCACACTACTATACTAAATAAGTTTGTACAGTCTCATTGGAACTTTTACTACTACCACCACTACCCCCACTCTTTCTCGTTTTGGACGAACCACCTGAATGATGATTTGGTTTACCAGGGATGGATGGTGTGGGTCCTGGAGAAGAATGAGATGGATAAGGATGCCACTGTGGTTGTGGTCTGGGTGAAGGTGAGTAAGTGTAACCATTTGGTAGATTGATAGATTGTTGATGCATTTTGTAATTGGATCCAAGTTGTTGTTGAACTGGACTAGGTGGGTCCAATGATGAGTAAACATGTTCACCATCCAGACTAAGGTAACTTTCACCACCATTGATGTGACTCTTACTCCCATTCATACTCCCATTGGACGTTCGTCCAATCCCATTACCATTAGTGAAAGATGAGGATTTTAAAGTTGGGATGGGTGACTTTGGTAAATGTGGTGGAGCAGACGGTTGATATTGATAGCTCCCAACACCACCAATGTGACTATAATATGACGATGATGACGTAGTGTTCATTGTTGTTGTGGCTGTGGTCGTCTCACCAGAGGATGAAGGGTCCATGTCATGATGATGATCCATCATGATATTTTTCCCCGTTGTTGTTTGGATTGAATTGGATGGGGATTGACATTTAGGAAGTGGTGGTGTTGAGTGAGAATTGGACGAGCTTCCTATACTTCTATGAGTCCCTTGAGATGGACTTTGGACATGTTGATGTTGATTATATTTTGGTGGAGGTAGTGCAACAAAGGACGCTGGGGCATAGAGCCACAATTTATTATTCTGGTCCATCATCATCATGTTGTTGAGTGTACCTTGATGCATATTTATTGGACTAGTTTCGTCTCCCACATCTTCATCACGACGGAGATGCACATGATGTTGATTTTGATGCTTGGCAGGAGTATCCGCTGACGAAGAGGCTGAAGTGGTCGTCGTATTGCTCTTGTCACCCGTACTCATTTTCATCATCTTGCCATCATCCCCACAGTTAAAGCAACTGCAACACGATGACCATGACAGGCGAATGTGAAAATGGTGAAAGATCCAAAGTTGTATTCTCTCACCCAACCCACAACGAAACCACATTATAAATGAGCACATCAACACTAAAAGAAGGAACGATGAGCCAATGATGACACCAAATAAATAGCCTGAGTAAAGGTCAAATGATAAACTTCCATTTCCTCTACCATACAGTAAAC
>JAQIVZ010001706.1:0-28585 GCA_034700945.1 Arrhopalites spinosus
TTCTCACGTTTAATTTAACAAACTAAAAATATGATTTTAAACAACTATAGAGATTCAATTAAAATATGTTGTACGTTTAATTCTGTTTATAAATTGAAAAAGTTCTGGTGGCCCCGCCCCCCGCCGGGCCCGGCCGGGTGCCCGTCACCCCCTAGCACCCTCGTCGTTGCGCTACTGCAAAATGCACATGATTAGTACATTTGACGAATTTATTGAATAAGGAGAAGGCACGTGAAGAAAAATGAATAAAGTTACCCAAAAAATCTCAATGAGATGAGTATGAAATTTCTCCCCATCTTTTTTATTCAATTGTCAATCAAAAAAATACAAGGAGAACAAAAAAGAATCGACGAACCCTTTCTCCCTTTTTTTCCTTCACAAACGTCATTCTTTTATACAGAAAAACTGTATCATTATAATTCAACCAAAATATTATGTAGGAATTATTTTTCAAAAGATTATTTTAGAACCAAAAAAAGTTACATGACTTACGGCCACAGCCAAGTTTATTTTTAAAAAATGTAATTTGATATTTTATTTTTTGGTTAATTTTTAATGACTTGATGAGCCTTTGTACTGTCCTAGTTGAATAGTTGAATAAGCAAGAAGTGAAATGGGATATTTGTTGTTGCGCCAATTAAGAAAATATTTATTAAAATTATTTAAAAGAAATATTTTAAATTTTATTTCAGATTTAACATTATAAAAAGGCTATGAATAAATTGTAATAAAATTATTCATTAGTGAATTAATTGTTCTCTCTCTCTCTCCTTCGACCTCTAACTTTAATATTATATAAAATTGTCCATAAAAGTGGTTCATCAACTTGCTTTATCAATTAGTACATTAATTAATAATTGCAAGATGTTTTTTGTACAGCAGACAAAGGAATAGATTTACCTGTCTCAAATTCCAATTTTTTATTATGCAACTAAGTACATATGTAGTGTACTGTCTCCAGAGTTTTGTCAGCAAAAATTAATGTTCAAAGAATATGTCAAGAGATTTTAAAGTTATTAAGAATAACGTGATGTACTAGTAATTAATTGTCAATTAATTTTAATATAAAATAAACAAGAGCCGTGAAAGAAAAAATGATGCGGACACTTTTCCTCTCTTTTCAAGTATAAAATTATATGTAAAGTCAATTGTTCGGGACATTGGATATCTGCATGTTAAATCAACAAAAAAAATTAAAGGTTCCTTGTTAATTATTGTTCCATGCTTGCTATACACTTTGATAAATTAACGCTCACTTGACTTAATTTTTAATCATGGACTGGACAGCATCTTTGATAAGCCTATGGGGGAGGATGAGGAATTTGTTTGACAAATAGGATGCACATGTAAATATATGTATTTCTCATGTTTATCCTTCTCACTACATGACTCTTTAGTAGAGTGACAAAATGATGGTGGTTAAAAAGGTGTGAAAAAAATTATAACCTTGATAACCCAGATTAATTTACGACAACCAGTTCAAATGTCAACACTCCGTGTTCTTCATTTTGTAAAAGCTACAAATGTAACATTGTGATTCTCAAATATGAATTTATAACACAAATCAACACAAACTAATTCTTATGCATTTAATTGAATCTTATTTAAAATTGTAACACTAAAGGAAATTATACATGGATACAATTGACCCTGTCCCAAGTTGCTTTAAAAATTGTCAACATTATGTCAAAATGAAAAAGGTACTTTGAATAAATAAAGAGTTGTAAGTACAGTACACGGTAGGACCCTTAATTAGGCTGGGAGAGAATCAGTGATGCTAATACAAAGAGGGGAATTTTCCACATGATGCTGTCACTCTATCCATTATCTACTTTACTCATAATATTCTTTTACCCTTCATCACCGACTCGTCCTTATTAAGCTCAAAGGTGAACAGTGGCTGGAAGGGTTAAGGGCGAGAAAACTGACACTTTTGTCTTCGTCTACATTTACATGGTGTAACTGTAATAAAATAGAATCGTATCATATTTTAAGGTTTCCTTCAAATATTTTTTTGAATATTTATTTTAAAATCTCACTACTGTGTCCTTAATAAATGTTAACTTGATTTACATGAAAAATAAAATAAAAAAAATCTAAAAACGAAAACACATTTGTATTCGTTACATGATTGGCCATTAACTCAAGAGATGAGCTCAATAACAAATACTATTGTATTGTACTATTGTACTTATAAAAGGTTAGGAATACTAATGTTTGGTTTAGAAAAGTGTTGTATCATTATTAAACAAAGTAAGGAGTACAAGAAGATTGTGAAGAAATGGGGGGAAAAAATAAGGAACGTGCCCAAACGTTGTCCATTTATTGTGGGTTGTTTTGACAGTCTCAAATGTGTTTCTCTCGTCCATTCAATCAAAGGTAATGTTATGAAAACGAGACGAAGAAATAACTTTTCATACTTTTTTTTTGCTTTTCAGCTTGACATTTTAGTGTAGACTCTCTCAAAAAGAAAAAAAAGATGAGCCATGAGCCATGGCCGAAGCTGAAATCCGACATGACAATGGAAACTGTAGAAAAATAAATAAAGGAATTAGACATGAGACAAATAGGATTGTATGTACAATATTGAAACAATAATAATTGAAAATACTATGTATGTAGTACTTACAGAGGGACTGAAGGCCCTTCATAAATATATTAGTGATGCTATACACAACATTTTCATGACCATATAGGCAATTTCTACTCATCCGTAATTGAGCCGTTGAATAATATTTGAGTTTTGAATTGAGAGATAATACGATGAGAGAGATGGTTTTTGAGAAGCGTAAAACAAAACTGAAAATGGCTCGTGGATTACCTATTTAGTTTTTGAAAAAAAGAGAAGAGAGAGAGAGAGAGAGGGTCCATTGAGATGATGTGTATTATTATGTATTAGGATTAGTCTTTTTGAGGCTAATGTAAAATATAATGTAAGTTTAAGTACGGGGAGAACATCCCTCGCCTCAGTGACTGAGTAAATGGAGCTTTTGAATGAATGAATAAACTTTTCATGAATAGAAAAACATGGACACTATTAGGAATTAGGAGAAAAAGATACAACAAGTATCAAATCGTATTTTGTTTGGTGCTGCTCACTTTTTGAGAGGATCAGGAAGAAGATATTAAGGATGACACGGATATAGACAAATTGTAAGTAGTTTTGTGAGAGAGAGGGGAAAAGGGACTATCATCACTATCCCCTTGAATGTTGTAGACTGTTATTGTTACAAAACAACGGGTTTTTTCATTCAAATGACCATTCATTGGAGGTCTACGTCTATTGATATGGATGGTCAAACCATAATACAACCTTTTAACCACATAATAAATAACAGATTAAGTTTCATGTACCCCAATCTCAACATACTCTTTTACTTGTAGTAAATGTGCGGAGTACACAGAGGCATTCATGTCAATCATATGAATTTAGTCGATAATGTACATGAACATTAACATTGTAATCCTCACACAAAAACTACACATGTTTATTATATGAAAACAAAATTGACCATTATCTTTTGGGATCATAATTAATAATTATTAAATATTATAATTTAGAGTCATATCAATTTAGCTAATTTATTTTAGGATAAGTAGAAATTAATTAATGCCATTAGTCACCGGGGAGGACTGGCCTTGTGGAGAACGCTGTGGACTTTTAAAACGGATAAATCTGGACATCGAATCAGAGTAAGTGCAAATACTAATTTTTGAAATTTGCATGTATTTTTTCATGTTATGAAAATTCTATGAAATTTTGTCAGTCATTTCCACCAAAAGTAAATCAATTTCATGTCAAGAAAGATTGTCAAAAATATTTTTGGTAAAATAAAGCCTTACTACAGATCAGAATTTATTTAATAATATATAAGAAGATATATATATTTATTCATTCATTCTCCAACTTTGTAATAATAAAAAGGTTACAGATCCTTGATAAATCATATCTTGACGTCGTTGGCGTCATAATATATATATGGAATTCATTTGATTCTTACATTTATTATGGAATTTTCCAATGTGTACTGTCAGCGTGCACCCTGTTCCGAGTCAGCAACAGAATCCTTGTCAACATGCTAAAATAAATTTCAAACAAATTATTTTTATACACGTATATAGGAATAAAATGAATCAACTTTATTACATAATTATTATGCAAAAATTTTAAAACTTAAATGAATAATGTCAACTTACACTAAATGGTTTTTCATGTGTTAGGAAATGAAGCTTGAGCAAAGTGACGTATGGGAATTTTTTCTTGCATACATGACAGCTTAAACCAACTTTCCCAGGACGTGTTGGAGCAGTAGAATTTGTAGTAGTGGTAGCAGTAGTAGTAGTAGTAGAAGAAGAAGCAGGAGAAACGGAATTCTTGGATTCATTTATGACAGATCCTGAACGATGATTTTGACGAACAACAGCTCGACTACTCCTTCCACCCCGTAGAAATTTAAGAGGGGATTGGCGTGAATTAGTATTATTAGTGGTTTGATTGGCTTGACCACCCATTGGAATGAGTCGTGGCATAGTTCCGAATCCTCTTCTACCGCGTCCTCTTCCCCTCACTGAAGTCACTCTTGTAAAACCCTTGACAGACTCAGAAGCCAGGGCTGCTGCTTCAGACTCAAAATGTCCATTTGTTATCAATCCTCTTTTTGCTCGTCCACCACCACGTCCCCTTATTGAGGTCACTCTAGTAAAACCTTTGACTGATTCAGAAGCTACGGCTGCCGCTTCGGCATCGTCGGACATAAAATTTTCATTTGATTCTAGTCCTTCTGTGGACTGCAATGAAGCTTTTTGTTGAGAATATCTTCTCTTGACAGCAGTACGAATTGTGTTTAATCCTGTCCCTTCAGTTGAATTGACCCTCCCCTTCCTTGGAATACTTTTTTGTGTCTTCATTGCAGGAGGTGTAGAATGAACAGCATTTGAATCTAGTCCTTCAAAGGATGATGAATCTACAGTCTTTGCTTGAGAATATTTGGCCATATTTGTGGTCAAAGTATGAACAGCATTTGGAGCCAAAGAATTATTAATTTGAGGATATTGCTGCTCATCTTCATGTTGCATTCTCATTTGATTCTCATAATCCAGTCCATCCTTCATCTCCATCTCCATCATGGAAGCCATATTGTCAAACTCTTCATGACCAGTCGACTCATGGCTCTCCTCTGTATTAGAAATATTCTCAGTCTTTACATTTCTCAAGTCTGAAATAGCGGACACGTCCATGTTTGTTTCTTCTTGTGGTACTTCATTCTCAGCCGGTCTATTTTGATACCCCACAAACATGGCATCTAATCCAATATTATCACCGTAGCTTTCCTTCACTTTCTCTGATTCGTGGTAATCCCTCCATTCTAGAAAAAAATAATGATGCATAAACGTACAGCAAAAAGCAATAATTTACATAATATACTTGCATGCATATCAATGTAATATACAAATTCTTTATCAACTGTCAGACTTACTTTCATAAATTTGCTGTCTTATGAAGTCCATTGGTCCATTGCGACAATTTTGTGTAATAGTCTCCACGACCAAGAAGGCTATTTCATTCCGAACGCATTCATACTGATGCTCAATAGATTCAAGTTGACAACGGAGATTAAACATTAATGAAATCTTGGTATGACATTGTGGACAGTAGGGTAATGATACGACAGAGTCATCTTCTCCTTCCTCATCATCTCCCGTCTTTAATGGTGGAATGCCCAATGCACTGTAGAATAATTCCGTGATAGAGGATTCCCATCTGGATGGAGTAATGTGGTAAGGATGGAATTCTGAATAGCAAACAACACAACATTGTAGTTTAACGACTGTCGGAGCTCTCCGCTCTCTCTTGTAAAAATTCAGTCGTGGTCGTTTTTGTCGTGGCATGATGGTGACGATCTTCAGCAAAATCTACACAAGTAAAAGTAACAAGTTTTAACAACCATAATTGATGTTTGAAAAGTAAAAAAAAAAGTTCAGAATTAAGCTTCGTTTATACAATGTATACAAAAAGTACATGCCTCATGCAAACACAGAAAGTATGAAACAATACTCACCTCAAATTCCAACGAAACTGTCAAAAGCCAATTGTTTAACTCAATAAAACAAAAACCGAGGAGGAATTATGGGTGCATTTTTCTCAAAAAGAAAGCGAAAATCTTACGAAAATTAAAAGAATTTTGACAAAAACTCCTCAAAATTCTTGCCGCTATGAGTCATAGAGCGTTGAGCGGCAGAGTTTCGAATCCACTCAATGACCATTTCAAAATTGGGGATTAAACTTTTTTTTTAATTACTAGTTAATTCGGTAAAGTAGGTTTCCTTAATTAAATTGTAGTTGATGAATTTTAGAATTTTATACTTGGGGATCAATCGAATTAAGTTTTAATTGTCAAAGGACTTGATTAATTTAGACTTGCCCTTCAACTTTTTGCCCTACTTTTACTTGCCAAAGTTCAATCAATCAAGTTTTACTTTCCCATTAACTAACTGTAAATCTCTCCATCACATATCACGTCGTAGACAGATACTATCCTCAACGAATTTTTATCCTCAATAAGTGCATTTAAAGTTCTTTTCCATAAAAATTGTATTGCAATCCACAATCTGTCTTTTTTGCCGGCAATCACTTAAGTAATTATGGCCAACGAGGTAAGAACTTTACTTTTAATCGTGTTTACAAATTATTTCTAATTGAAAGTAAAACATCTGCTACAATTGTCTAACCATTGTCCTCTTATAGGGTTCCGTCACATGTGAAGAAAATTTGTACAATCCAGAGATTCTCAATGACATTAAATTGGAAGATTGGTCCAAAGTTTCATTTGATCCCATCATATCTGTGAAGGATCCCGGAGCTGGTCTCCTCCTTCGTCCTTTAAGGCGAAGTGATTATGAACGAGGTAATTAAAAAAAAATTATACAAAAGAGCTTAAAAGCTTTTATGACAGGTGTTTAATAAAAAATTTATTTTGTAGGATACCTGAAATTATTAGAGCAGCTTACTCAAGTCGGTAATCTGTCAGAGGAACAGTACCAAAAAACATTTCAACAAATGAAGGATGCCAAAACATACTACGTGACAGTTATTGAAGATGTGGAAACTGGAAATGTCATTGGAACAACAACATTGTTCATTGAACACAAATTTATCCATGAGTGTGGCAAAGTAGGTTTAATATTATAAATTATAATTATAGACAAAATAATTCATAAAGAAATAATTCTTTTATTTACAGAGAGCAAGGATTGAGGATGTAGTTGTCAGTGATCAGTATCGTGGGAGACAATTAGGAAAGTTCCTAGTGACTGCCCTGGCACTTCTTGCTAAACAAATTGGGTGCTACAAAATTAGCCTTGACTGCCGTGATACCATGATTCCATTTTATGAAAGTTTGGGATTCTGCAAAGAGCCACAAAATGGTAACTTCTTGGTGGTTCGATTTTAGAATACAAAGAAGATGGATTCTTCCTATCGATTATCAGAACACTATGCAAATTTTATTATCAGATAATTTTATCTATTTAAGTGCAATACCTTGACCATGACTCAATGTCACACAGGGCTATAAGGCTGCTTACAAATGCAAACGACAATTTAATGTCGTACTTAATTTATTTAATTTTACGTTCCAGAGTCTCAAGTATTTTTCCGAATTTTCTATAGATTCTTTGCTTTAGTACCTTGTAGGTATTTAATGAAGACTATAGGAATTAATAAGTATTAAATGTGTTTCAAAGTATTATAATTTATATTATATTTTTTCATTATGTATTCGTGCAGGCACATTGAATCATTCATTAATTTATTTTTATTTCAGTATTATTCTCTTACTCACGAACTCATGATGAAGCATGAAAAATAAAAGTACTTGAATAATTTAACTACCTACCTATTTATTTATAGAACAATAATTATTACTGGTTGTGCCAAATACCCCCAAAATTAATAAAAAATAAGCAATATTTTAAACGCGACCATATAATATTTATTTTTCATATCTTTTTAAGCGTCAGCTAAACATTCAACTTTAATACGTTAATCAACAAAACACCTGTTGATTGTGACATGGGATTAAGAAAGGGTTGAACTGTATCTATCCTTGTGTGTGTAGCGTCTTTTTAAACCATTTTTCTCGATTTTTTTTCTCGTGACCTGTGACTAATCTTCAAAAGTCATTAAAAAATACAAAGCTTCATCATGATTGTTTTGTATTTTTCCATTCATTGTGACTGAGCTGGAGGAATTTTTTGTGTAATTTAAAAAATAACACAAAGTTTTGCTGTTCCTCTTTGTGTACAAAATTAATTGTACGTCTTGTCACTTGAATTAACTTCTGTCATTTGGGCAGGGCCATTTAGAATAGGTTTTTTACTGTTCTAATTAATTACGATGGCGATTCCAAATATGCTTCTTTTGTGTCAACTAACTGGGAATATTGTCGCTCTCATCTTGTCATTATGCATCACCATTCCAATTGGTATTCATCAGGACGATTTTAGGTAAATCTGGTATTTTATTAATTACTTACTTTGTTATGAAAAATGACATCAAGATATTAAATACTCATTTATGAAACCAATGTATAATGACACATATTGTACTATTTAGAGGTCATTGTCTCTTGTTTTCAACTGGAGACTGGAAAGAGACTGATGGACAATTTGATGTTCGATGGGCTTCCCAGGGGTTTTGTAAGTAAGTATTGTTTTTATTTCTCTCACATTTGACATTTACTTGATATTAAAAAATACATTAATCAAATAATAAGCTGAATTTATTGAACAATAATTAATTGTCGTTTTTTCTGCAGTTATACTATATTTGTGGGAGTCGTTTTATTTGTTCTCTCGGCTGTTCAAATATATCGACATTCGTTACTCCTCTATCGAGGACAAGATAGGTAATGTTTCTCTCATGAACAATTCTATTTGCCATCTTAGGATCTGGAATATATATCTCTTGGTACTTATAATGATCACAGTTTTTAATATTTGATATTTTTTTCAACTTGTAGTACGTTTTTAGCTGCATTTGTGGATGTCGTTCAAAGTATAATTCTATGTACCTTGACGCTGTAAGAATTTTCACTTGTATTACTTTAGAATTATTTTCTGTCAAAACTGACTAACATAATTACCGTAGAATGGGGCTACTTTGGTCGGTATGTATTAGCATGTTTATTGTTCAAGTCATCCTTGCCTTTACGCGCTAATACATACCGACCAAAGTAGCCCCATTCTACGGTAACGATTTGTTTTTTAATTTTCAGTTCAACAGCCTTAATTATAACACTTGGGTTCGATTTTTGGTGTCGTTCCATTACACGGAGATTTGAGACGTAAGTTTATATCATAAAAATATTCTGAAAGGTTGCTTCCATTATTTTCCCTGTATTAAATCATGTATTGTATTTCTCAATTAACAGGTGTGAAGACGCATCAGACAATGATATTGACAAGAAGGACGGAATAGATACGTCAGGTTGGATTTATAAATTTAAAAAAAAGTCATAATCATCAAAATAGTCGATAATTGTGTTTCTAATATATCTTTATTATTCTCACAGGGTTTTATATTCAAATAGGAACAGCTCAGGTAATTTTCTCAACTTTGAAACTCTTCTAGCCATTTATTGAATTTATTGTATGCAAGCGAATCTAAAATAAAATTATTGACTGTATAGTTTGGTGCATGGACATCATGGGCGTGTTGTGTTGGACTGGTTGTATTTGCATCACTAAAATTGTGTCGATATCATCAGGAAGAAAATATGAGAATCAGTATGCATTTGGCTCGAGAGCATCTTATAAAGAATGCAATCTCAGAAAATGTCATCAATTCATCAACACTAGGTGAGCCCACATTCGGACCTAGTAGTTCTAGAAATGGACCGACGACATCATCATATCAGTCTGCGCCACCACCATATACTGAAAATAATGATAGTGTTCACGCATAAACTAAGTTCTTTTTTTTGTGTTTCATCTTGATGAAATCATGTACGTTAACTAATTATTTTGTAGCCTTTACTTACTTTATCTAATTATATTTTGCACTTCACCGATGAATCAATTGCTCTCGTGGTAAAATCCTTTAGGTACATCATTTTAATATAGTATTATAGGCTATAGCATGCTAAAGAAAGATCTATACAAGCTTCACCTATAATGTAACCTAGTTATGTAGTCTTATTTATTGGAAATTATATGTGATATTATTAGTGATTTTGGGTGAGTGCTTAGATCAAACCTTCTCCTTTTTTTTTTTGTTTTTTACTGATTTCATTCCTCGCCACTTTAATTGTTATGTAACTGATTAAAAATTATGATGCATTTAAGTAAAGAGAATTGTTTGCTGACATTCTCATTTTAATTGAATTTATTCGTTAATGTGTACATAATATGAATTATGAATCAAAATATTGTGTATATATTGATGCTTACGCCACAGTCTTGCAGCTTTCCACGAATATGCAATATATAGAAAAATACTTTTTAAGTAATTTATAAATATTTAAATATCCTTTACTTGTTAATTAATTTACTGGCTGAAGACTGATTATTATGTTATTATAAATTGGTTAAAAGTTTAACTTGATTTGTAAAAAAAATCTATCGTTGTACTCTTTACTAACTATAATAGCCCTGTTCTAATTTAAATCTAATTACAATGTGGTTATAAATAATGTATGGACAGACAAGATTACCACGTAAATCATGTACGACGTAGAACCAGTAGTTAATTAGTATTACTTACATATAATATGTAATTTTTCATTTAATTTTAAGAAAATAAATTTTTTCCTCCCTCTCCCTCTTAAGAAACAAGTTGAGACTCTTATTCTACTCAACTCATCATCTATTCTATACTAAATTATATTTTGTAAACTACAAGTAAAGGGAAACTAATAATTAAAAGATGGATAAACTTTAACCCAATAACCCATTAGATGTTCATATAATTATTATATGCATCGTACTCTGTACCGTATATTTGATACGACAAATAATGACAGCAAAAAAGTAACATTTAGTTCAACAAGTAGAGAAGAAAAAATAAAACTAACTAACTTGTCATACACATTTAGTATGTTATAGTAAATATACAACTTATACAGATACTGTCTTGTTATTTATATGCTTGTACAATTTATATTATACATATTATGTATAGTACCTAATTAAATGAAATAGAATTGTCATTTTTTTACAAAAACAAATCCAAGCTTTGTGTCGTTTCCGTACTTCATTGCAGGAACTTGTATGCACATCCTGTAGAGTGGACAATACATAAATTATGACTGTATACATACAGTAGCTGTAGGAGTGAATGGAGGAAGATGAAATGGAACTAGGACTACGAAGAGAGTTCTTAACTATTAAATCTACAAGAAAAAAATGAAGCGACAAAAAACAATAAGGTAAAGGACTAAAAGACAAGAGGAGTGTAAATGAGACTGCGATCGTGAATAAGAATATATTAAGGGAATCAATTGCACAATGCAACTGACTGTGAAATATCTCATGGTATGATTCACATATTTGTATTTATTTTATTTTACATTGTACTCGTACTCTTCATAACAGAGAGAGAGAAGTAGCTTACTTCAAACAAAAAGAAAGAAAAAATTTATTCTGCATTTAATTCTACATGTATTATGTATAATAAAATCATCATCATTAGTATACTAAATAAGAGTTCCCTACCATTATGAATGAATGGATGGGATAAAAGCGCTCAGGTGAAATTGAGAGGAGCATAATAATGCAAAGGCAAAGCAATTGTTGGGAAGGGAAAAAATTTCTTTGAGGGGGACTCGCAACACTAGCAAGAGTCAGTCATCAACAGAGAATTACAGCGAGAGGTAGTACAACAGGTGTGCTCACAAAAATCTTGTTCAATCTCACACACACATCTTAGGACTAGGAATTGGAAATGATTTGTACAAGATAGAACTTTTATACAAAAATCAAGTTCTAAATGTGAATACTAATTTATTTTCAAAAGTGAGTGAAAAGTGTCAAACATTTTTTTTTTTGAAAAAATTCTAGTTTTATATTTTGGTGTCATGTTTTTTTGTGTCTGTCGCTAAAGTCTTTTTGTAGATTTTTTACTTTATTTATGGGACATTTGTGTATTTAATAATCAGTGTTTTTTTGTGAACGTCAACTGTCAATTTGAGTGGTTTGTTTTATTTTTTGTGTTTGGTTTTTTTTAAAAAATTTTTCGCTGGTTGGATCAGTTTTGACTAATTAACTGTTAAGAAAATTGCTCCTCGTTCTCTCTCTTTTTAAATTGACGACGAAGAATGCGAAGGCCGTTGTTGTACTCAAGCAGGTAAAATATTCAAGTCTTTTTGTATCTTATACACGTGTGGTTCCTTTTTCTTTTTCGTGTTCCTTTTTTTATAGTCAATTTTTTTTTCTTTGTGATTTGTTTATAAATCTCCGTAGGTATGCTAAAATATTGGTATTTACTAATATTAATCAATTCTGATTGGTTGTAAATGCATTGTAACCCATTTACAATATTTACGTGCATATTGTACATATCTTTGGAATATTTAGTCAAAGGAGTTTTCACTATGAAAATCAAGAGTATGTAAATAAGGCGGTATGTATATTTATGTACGTGACAGTGACCACATTTTATGAACGGCATAGTGGACATTGAGCCTATTTGAGCATGGCATCAAATTTCTATTTAAATCTTTCTCTCTCTGGTAAATATTTTTCACACTGTCTAGATAAAACAACCAAAGATATTTGTCTTGTGACTCGTTTCGAAAACTGTCAACTTACAGGCCAACTGTCATTAAGGACGATCCAACAAAAAAATTGTTCTTCATTCGTCATGTTCATCATTTGTCACTATCTATCTTGTTGACAACGATTTTATGCATGTAAATCGATATAACAGACTTTAAATGTACACGGATTAAAATATTTCTTGTTGATATCATTTAAGACTAATGTTAGAAACTTTAGTTAGAAAGTTAGGTAGGACATGATTTTTTGTTTTCTTCTCTTTATTTTTCTCTGTCATCATTTCAATATTAATAACTACATTAACATTGTAAGTTATTTTACTAAAGGTGCATGGCATGCATCGGTCATCAGCCACCATGGCTAATATGCGTAATAAACATTGACTCCCTTGTACATTTTACTAAATGACTTTGTACTTGAGTAGCTTTTTGAATGTTAAATTGTAATAATAATAATGTCTATCTAAATTACAACGAGAGAGGAGATATGGTAATTTTTTGTGGTTTTAATAATAATAAAAGTCCCTGCCCAGGAGCACTTTTTGGAGAAATTTAATTCACTAATCGATTCGACTGCCAACTTTCTTCCGAATTATTTCATAAAAATTTCTGTTGTGAATGTACACTTGGAGAATCGTGGTAGAGTCATATAATGTAGTTACTTGACTTTTAATTGACCATTATACATGCTCATAACATTAAATGTAGCGATTACTTGCTAAAAAACTTTTTTGCACTACTTTGAATCTTTTCTTCTTCTTGAGATGCATCTGCTTAGAATTTGGATTACCACTACAAATGCAAAACTTGTAATGTTTTTGTCTCTACTACCTTCACTGCAGTAATATTGTCAAGGTTTACTAAATTAATTAAATCACTTTATACGTATGAACGAATGATAATAATTGGTAGTAACGTTTAAGGTTAAATATTCAATGTTAATTTTTAGAAAATTAATATGGAGTTTTATTACTCATTGTTTGTCTCATGCAAATTAATCCATCAGAGATATATATATTTTTTATTAAGTACAATCTTCAATTTTTACTTCAAGAAGACACTCATAATTAATTTCAATTGGTATAAGGATATGCTCTTTTTGATGGATGATTCAGACATGATCATCATAATTAAAAGTACCTAAACACGGATTTGATACTTGACAGAGAAACCGAAATTGTACATTTGTACATGTGTGGTAGGTCAATAATTATTTTATCTGGAATATTTTCTAATGTGAATCACTGTAAAAAGAAAAGGAAGACAAAAAAAATGAGGATGGGCATATGTACATTTAAATATTTTGTCTAAATGGCAATGGGCAGATGTATTGCGGATGTTACCTACTTTTGGAATTTTTATTATTTAAGTACACCTCATTCTAAAGTATTAAATTTATATGTGCTAAGGAATATATTATAGAGAGAGGTAATTTAGTTAGTGACGTACTGTAATTTCCAGTGCCCACACTTAAACAATGACACTTTTTTTCTAAGGGTGCTAAAATATTCACATTTTTTTACACTTTATATGAATTATGCATAGGTCATTTGATGATGAATCAGTGGAAATTTATTATTATGTCTGCATATATATGACACATGTTGCCATTTGATTAATGTTTGGGGTCTAATAAATCAATAAATTTTGATTGTTAAATCTTCAAATACTCTCTCAGTTCTCTAGTACACTACACCCAAAATTATATGATTTTCTTTTATTTGAATTTTCTTGAATTATTTTGGGAATGGACTGTCGAAAAAATCCACATAATAATTTTACTTGGTCATTAATTTTTTTATATTTACGATCATACTGTCATTACCGTCGATCAGTGATCACCACTCACACTTACTTAATAAGATGATTTTAGGGGCATGTGGCCAAAAATTATACAATGATAGTCACCATATTTTTTCCATATTTAATGAATTGCATAAAGTTATCAGATGCTATGATTTATTCAATCAATTTTACATAGAAAAGGCAGCACTCTTGCTGCCTTCCTCAGGACTTTATTAAAAAATTACATTAATTGGAAATACCTACAATGATTGACGACATTTTTTTATTGACATAATATTGACTTAAGTATAATATTTACTGAAAGAATTATTTTCCTTCCTTTAATAATTTTAAAAAAAATTAATTTCACACAAGATTTCATAACTTGAATACTATGTCACTCGTGTTTAATCGACACAATAAAAATTTATTTTAACCATTAGGTACACTGAATTCTTGATTAAATTTAATCGCAATTATCTCAATTAATTGCATTTATGTGCATATTGGCATCTCTCTCTCTTGGTCAATTGACTATCATCATCGTCCTGCAGATTCACTCGTAAATATTTAGCTATTGTATAAAATTATTGAAATGAAGAATTAGTGGGCGAATGCAACACTTTATTTGTCTCTCTTCTATTTTGTAATGACTAAAAGAGGATTATATTCTATTTACTCTTTAGAGTCTGCCATTTATGCCCATCATGAAAAGCTTTATATAATTAATGAGAATAATATTCATAGTTAGTCGCCAACGTAGAACACATGGTTAGAAATTTTTTAATACTTTTATTATTTTTTTACACTGTACTGTACATATAACACATTTAATACTATAATTTATATAATTTATCATGTACATGTACACTGTCAAACAGTTGCTGCACCGATGCATTTTTTGCATCAGTGGAGATCACGACACAGAGCATTAGGGAAGATATTTTCTATACAAAGTGTAGATGTAATGATGATTGAATTATATTTTATTATCCTTAAAAGTCGAGAAATTATTTGGTTTTCCTTTACGTACAAATGACTCATGTAATCTGAATCCCGAACAAAGAATAAGAAACTTGTTTCTTTTATACGAAGAGTCTAATGTAATATGCATATTGCTTTATATGGTAATGTATTTTTATTTTAGTCACTGTACTTTTGGTCATTATACTATACTACTACAGTAAGAGTTGAGCTACTTAATTCATACAAGTCTTCATTTTTTTTTAACTCTCTAGGTCTCTTTATTGCGATATCCATGAGCATCTCATGTGTCTGTGTGTGTTTGTACTTGACTATTTTGAGGCTCCATTAAGATTAACTCTCAAAAGACTTAGTGAGACACACAAGAGAGATATTTTCTTATTACACATTTATATCATTTGACTTGAATTCTATGCTTTCTCTTCGCATTTGAAAATTATTCACATAAAATGCATAGCTTTGTGGCTACCTTTAAATTTAACAATCGTCCATATCTAAGTCAGTTCTACTTGTTTTAAATTCTTTGTTTCTTTTGTGGCTCCTCCATTGCCATCCTACAATGTTTTTTAGTTTTAATCAGAGGAAAATGATACTTTTTTATACAAAGGACAGAGTAGCATCTGCATGATGTGAATCACATCATGTGATCATGTTGATAATTTTTCAACTGCACTCACCTTGACTTGCTATTTTTTGGGTGCATTATACAAATAATTGTTACATTTTATCCATATAAAAATGTAAGTTGATTTTAATCTCATTAAAAAATTAAGTTCATGACAAGTAATTTCTGCATCCTTTGTTTTCGTATATTTATTTATACATATTTAACTACCTACATTACAAGTTCTCTGTTTGCCTAGTTAAATTTTTGTTGTGATAAAAGTCAAAAAAAGAGTTCATATGGCACAATCTTTCTTGTTATTATTTGACATTTTGTATTCAACAATGTCGTGGGATTGGCCATTTATTTGATATTTGTGTCGTCTGTTGGTATTCTTTTATTTTATTTAGGTACAAGAAAAATATTACTTGGGGGATTTTAATTACTCAAGACAAATTAGAAATCGAAATTTTTTATGGTTGGTTATCATTTTGTTTATTAATTTTTTTTGTCAGTTTTCAGCCGTAGATCTACAAAATGATGATCAATATTTTATACAGTTTATTTATATCATAAAACTGCCATACTCGTTTTCTAATTAGTTGGTGGATCATATATCATATTTTATTTTAAAACTTTTCCACTTTGTAAGTAAGATGCTAATTGTTATTATCTACCCCCATTTTTCAATTTAGAAATTTTTTAAAGAGCATCTTTCTTTTTTTAAAAAAATGATAAGATTTTGTCTGTCATATCAAATGCTTTGCCTTGATTACAAATTTGTACTGTAGAAATTTTACTTTAGTTGTCTTATCTCATCTTTGTCTTTTTTTTATAATTTTGAAGGCAAAGAGGATGATAAAGTAGTATAAGGAAATTTAATTATGATAATTAATTATTACAGAGTTTAATTTGCCATTGTTAAATGTTTGGTAACATTAAACTAACTTGAATGCATTGTTTTAATTCACTCTGTACAAATATTAAATTAATTTTGTACAATATTGAATAATTTTTTTGCTGTTTCTCTCTTGGAACACAATTATAGAATGAGTGAATTTTTAGTTTCTAGTTTTTATAAAATAATGAATTGTAATAAGCATCAAATGTACAACCTGAGAGTTTCCAACAAATTAGTAAAAAAAAAATCTCAGGTGAATCATTTACAATTGTCTCTTGAGTTAAACTAATGAAGCTTCCCTGTTCTGTCGTAATTTTATCTCATTTTATTTTTCAATAAATTTATTACATATCATTACAAAGAAAATGATGATTTGAGAAACACACTGTAATAAATAATTTCAAAAGAGAATTATCATTTAGTAATTTTAAAATTATCTTCTAATGCTAGTTTATTTGAAGTATAAAATTGTAATACCTACGTACAGATGTGTACAAAGGAAGAGAGAAATCTGACGTAAAAAAGTATATTTAAGTTGCAAACATTTACTTAATCAATCAGAAAAAATTTGTCAGTCACTGTGCAAAAAGACACAGTGGACACATTTTTTGGGGAGAGAAATCAAAAACATTAGAGGTTTTTTTTCACCACATGCCACAGGTGGACATAAAAGTAAAAAAAAGAAGAATTTTGATTCATACTTTTGAAATTAACTACACATTAAATGACTCATTAAAAGCTACTTTTTCAAAACTTTTCAATTAATCACTATCTCTCTCTCTTACTCCCTATTTTCTGTGGTGAAGATAAAAGAATCCAAGTTTATCTTGGACATTCTCTAAAATAAAAGCAGGCTCTTTTTTTAAATAATGGATTATAAAAAAAACTTGACATGACTCGCATCACTTAAAAAGAGAACTTTTTTTTACACACGGGAATTAAATCTAGTTGGTTTCAACTACATAACTTTGTGACTTGTGTGATAAAAAGAGGAAATCGTGTCGGAAGATGACCACTAAAAAAAATGATAACATGCATAAAATAAAAATAAAGTAGAGAGGAAATGGACGGGAGAGTTTTCTACAATTTTTTTTCTCTCTCTCTCCTCTCCTTAATTTAATCTTAAGTACACTTTTTTGAAACGTAGCTCTAATAGGTTAGTGAAGAAGTTTACATGTTTAGCATAGAAATTACAAGTAATTTAGTCAGTGAAAGCATGGTTAACATGTCATATTGATACATATCGAGATGACAGCGTGGTATTGGTGTTGCTAAAATTCTTCTTTTTTTTCTTCACCTCTTTTTTCCTGTCCTTAACGATGCAACTAAGTCTGCATAATTATTTGCTTCCCTTTTATTCCTTTTCCTTATATGTATAGGCACACATTTTCATGTGGTGAGATGGGATGGAAAACATTATATTTTTTTGTGTGTAATTTCATGTCTACTTACAATTAGTTTGTCATACAACTTTTTCACATTTGAGTCCTCCCATCTCCAATTATTTTTCTTGCAATTTTTTTCTACACTTATTATTAGTGTATGTAGTGACTTATTAGTAACTGATAACGGAAGACATTTTTTTTAATTATAATTGACAAAATCCTTTCTTCAAAGTACATAGTTTAGAATAATGAAAAGAAAAAGGTCAGGATTTATTGCAATTCATTTTCAAAAAAAAAATCAAGAGCAAAGAATTTTTTTTAAAATGCTGAGGGGACTCTCGTAGAAGGACACACCTCTTGAAAAACTTATAACCTTTAAAGGTAGAAATTGAAACTACAAAGAATTTTTGTCGGGTCATCATTTTTTTTAATTTCAATTTAGAAAGTCAAAGTCAAGAGAATAAGAATTTTTTTTTTACAAATTAAAATTTGAGAGCAAATTAATTCTACAATATTTCATGTGTAGTAATAATTAAAAAATTTTATTTTAAACTAAAAAAAGAAGAGCTAACATGTGGCAGCAGTACAGCCACAGCGTCCTTGAAAATAATTTTTAAAGTGTCGCTTGTGAATTGTAAAAGTGTATAAAAATTGACATTAAGAAACTGGAGTTGGGCGTCTTAGAATGGCGATGAAAGGTGATATAACTAATATTGAAATTTTTTTTAATGGCAATCAGCCATGAATATATTTCCCTCTATATAGTGTGCATGGTTCTCTCTGTGAGAGACAACTATATCAATAATTAGTCCTTGACAAAGAAAAACTTTATTTAAAAATACAATTAGGTGTGTATCTGTACAACAGTCAGTCTCCTCTCAAGTTCCTGTCTTTTTTTGTACCAATAAATTATGATAATGTTGTCCATTTTGAAACAATTTACATCTTCCATGTGTACACAGTCGTCTCTAATATTAACAAGTTCTCTATAAATATACAGGCTATGTAGTAATAATCATTACATCAAAATGTTATTTAATGTGGCGTCGTCTCCATATTTTTAGTTAGGTACAAAAAGTGATCTACACTCAATTTATATGCCTAATATTTCACCAATAGTGTTAAAATTTAATGTTGGGTCGGTCCAGAGAGTCTTCGTATTACAAAACTATGTAATAATATCATAAACAATCATTCATAATAAAAACAAAAGGAATTTCAACCACACCCATGGTCCCCTTTTTAAATTAGACATACCTTGTAACGTGTCCGTCAGAGTACTATCTACTATAACAAAATATGAATATAGAGAGATATTAAAAAATAAATATAGCATTAAATTATATAAATTTTTTTATAGTATTCTGAAACTGAGTTGTTGCAAGACACTTACAAAAAATTATTTTTTATTATTTAAATACTGCGGTTTAAAAATTTTACCTATATTTTTGTGCAGGAATGTAGACGGAGATTATTTAAACTAATGTAGTTTTTTTGGAAACTTAGTATTTTAAATATTTTAATTCTAAAATTTGATGTTATTATTCATATTAATAATCTAAGGATAAAAATGTCCTTCCTATATTTTCTCTCAACATTATTTTATCATTTTCTTTGACATGAAACATGGGAGAAAAATTATTGTACTGTAGAGCCATGTAATATGGGTAAATTTTAACCAGAGGCAAGGCAATTTTAAAGCTTTATAAAAATTGTATAACTACTGTAAGTGTACTTGTAAGTATATTCTCTTTTGGAAAATATTTATCTCAAGGTTGACTTGTATTCCGGTTGCCATTTTTGCTGTTAGTCAGTGTGGTCAAAATTTTTCTAAGGGATTAATTGTAACTGTAATATTCTTTTGATTTTTTTTTTGAAAAAAATCTTTGTTTTCATGTATCTATCTATTCCCATGGGCTGAGGTTTTAGTAGTACTGTGAGGTGGCCTGTTTAAAATAAGCCAGGTTGTCATTTTAATGAAGAGTAACCACATAGGCACAAAAATGATTCATGAGATTTGCTCAAACAACTTTTTTTTGTCTTGACTCTCCATCTCCCATCTTTGGTATAAAAATTCTAGTGTGAGTGGACAAAGCACCTAGAGACAAAATGCATGATTGACATTAGTTGTTTATATGTACAGTTGTCTTTAGAGTGAAATGTATACAGATATGTAGTTTAAATATGTCATTGCTTTTGTTTAAATGTAATTTTCTTTTTTTCTCCTTCAAAAATGCATGGCATGTACATAATGCTACTCATGGGTATGCCTATTCATTTTTATTTGACTTGCCAAGTGAACCTTGTTAAAAATATTTTTTTTTACTTTAAGATCCAATGCCTTATAGCTTGGAGGTTTGTGTTGGTGTGTTGGTGCATCACAATTTAAATTCCACGTTTTGTAACAAATAATAATATAATGATAGGGGAGAGAGAAACAAGGTTTTTGAATTTTGAATTGTAAAACTTCTTGTTATACATTTTTCGCTTCTGTTAATTTTATTTTGACGGAGAGAAAAACCGGAATTGACTGTAATCATGCACACAATTAGTTAGTTTAGAAAAAAAATGCTGGTAGACACTCGTGATTCTCCGATTCAATGTCGTTTTCTCTCTGGTTTTTTATTTTTGTTGAAATTCGACATAAATATTTATGCATGATTTAAAAGGATTTGATTCGGAAGTTATTTTTTTACCTTTTGCTTCTCTCTCTCTCTCTCTCTCTCTATGTTAAAGTTTGACGAGTTTATACTGAGCAACCAGAGAAGAGGAGACGAGCAAATGTAGGTAAAATAATAGCCTAAGGGGCAGATCATCTTTAAGAGTTGAGAGAATTTCTATGTCTGCCATGTGAGGCTTTGAACGTCTTTGAAAAAAAAATTTCATCTCACCTACAAACGTTTTACAACAAAAGAAAAATCCTTCTCATGACTTTTTGGTAAATGGAACCTCTCATCAGGCTTGGCTTTTTGGCTTTTTCCAGGGTTTAAATATTTAAATAATTCTTTGCTTTGTAGGATTAAAATGATGATATAAATTCCATTGTCATAATTTATTTAGTTTTTTAATTGTCTACACATAATGTGCACAGTGCACTATATGAAGTCTTTGTCAAAATATGATCATTAGGATTTACCTGTGTCGTACTATAGTGGTAGGCTTGGTGATGTAATCTTGAATAATATTTTTGTACCTTCTTCTTTTGTTCAAATTCAATCAACCGTCGTGTATACTCTCTTACATGTTGACGTTCATAGGGGGGAAAACCTTTAGGGTCATTACATTGTGTATCCTGTCAAATGTATGTTATAGAATTTTTTGAACAGGACACAATGTACATTATGGTACAACTTTATGAGGTTTAACATTAGTCATATATATATATACAACGTACGTATATATATATAGACCTAAAAGAAGATGCAATTATACTTGGTCGTATTTATGTTGTAGGTTTTACTTTTACTTCCAAAAACTTTTTTTTTGTGTCCCCACTTTCAACTTGATTCACTTTTCAAGTTGCTTTTGTCTGTGTACTTATTTTTGTATTTGTACAGGAGTTCCGTCTTTGTGTATTTGCTCTCAAAAAATTTTTTCTTCTGTGTCCAGACCATACCTCAAGTTTTATTTTTATGTTGTGCTATATATAAATGTCGAGATTATTTAACTTTTATCATCAATAAATTAGTTTAGTGATTCCTTTTTTAAAAAAAATTTCTGGAAAATCCAGAGCATTGTGTACACACACAGAAGGAGAGAGTCGAGGGCCATGGCTTTCAATAAGTTAGTAAAGATAAAATTAAATATTTATCGTGATTATTTATTGTTCGTCTTACTGTACTAAAAAGGAAAAAGATGAGGAAGGTCAACAAGACAATTTATTATTTTTCTTCCAGTTTAAAGAACATTATCACAAGCTAACGGTGTTAACTTGAATTTTTGATATTATTTGTCTTTGTCTCCTATCAATATTTTTTTTAGTTAATGTTCACAATAAACATAAATTGAATGTCTGATGGACTAATACATAATAAGTTGTGACTGTAAAACATAAAAATACATATTGTTAATGTGCAATCAACATTATGCTTAATTTTGATTTATGTTTTTTTGTAATGTCTGTACAAGCACAAGTAACAAGGAAAAATATAATTGAATGACACAATAATTTATTTTGTTTTTTTTTTGTTCAACAGGAGCTCTGCTTCAGTTTGTGGATTCCTGCTATGGGGTCTCTTAATTGTTGCTCTAGTCATCTCTACAAGTCAAGCCCAAGGAGGTAAGAATCATTATTTTTTATGTTTTAGTAGTCATTCTAAGGTTTTTTAATTTACAAAAAAAAACAATGACAAATAACTTTGTGATTTGTTTCAAGAAAAAAAAGTTCATAAAACTTACTGTCGATAATTTACAAATATAAATAAAATTTATTCACAAATTTATTACTATTAGTTTACTTTTAGTTCAGTATCCTTGAACAAAATTTTAGTTGAGAAAAGAAGCACATTACACACATTTTGTAATAATTTTCAGTTGAAAAATGGCATCATAAATAAAGTTCATGACAGACAAATCATAGTTTAATTTAATTGTAAAGTTTAACCCTTCTTTTAACATTTTTTTGTCCTCTCACATTTTTGATATATTGTAGTCGATTTGTACTGGTGATTAGATAGTGATGGATTTTGTCTTAAAAAGACATTTTTCTTCTTTTTCAATAATTCCCCACAATTTTTGTTTTTATTCGTGCTACCGTTCTCGTGAAACAAAGTACCAGTAGTTGTGTTTTGTACATTAAACCAGTAATCAAGAAGGAGGTAAAAGGAGTTAACTTTTTTGTAATGTATTATTGAGCATTCAAGAATTATGAGTGTAATTAGTCCATTGTTTTTGATGTATGAGTGTAGATATTTAAACTAGTCATCTTCTTTCTTCAGTCTCACAAAAAAAAGTTCACCGTCTCGCTGTCTTGATGGTTAATTTACATAGTTGAGAAACGACCACGATGACAAGAATCATTTTGTGGCCCGAATCAAAAAAAATGTACAGCTTTAATTATTAGCTATTAAGTTCTTCTCCTTTACCTATATTATTATTATACAGATACCGGTATGTTTGGCATGTTGATTTTGTCAAAAAAAACAACATCAATAATAACACAGAAAAAAGGAGAGAAAAATAGTACACACGTCACACACACAACTAGTGTACATAAGGATGATTAGCCTGTCGACAATCCTAAGTTGTCTATTTACTATTTTGTATTAAGTTTTTTGAGCGGAGGCTTGAACATTTTAAACATCTTTATAAAACATGAAAAATTGTACCCCCTAAAGTCATTTTACTAATACTTGTTTAGAAAACCTGTGAATGGTGGCGAGTGTATGTCTTAATAAAATGGCTAAAATAAATGTGCCAATTTTCTCAATTCAACATTCAAGTTAATTGAGATTGAGAGCTGAGCTGGTCTCCTTGTTTTGAGTATGAGAATAACTTGATGTCATATCAAAAAACAAATTAATTATTTATTTATGAACCTCATTGCCTATAAAAATTGAAAATGGTAAGTGATGAGTTGAAGTGAAGGAAAAAAAATTAATTTTTTCTAATTAAATTTAGTCATGTTTGCTCTATTTAATTATGTCAAGAATGTTCAATTTTTAATTTATATTTGTGAATGAATAGTACAGTTTACAAGATTTAGGGATTGGGTTTTTATAATCGACAGTGCAATTAAAAAAATTTCACGGCTGTCCTGCTGCTTAATAGACTTTTATTTTTTTTAATGAGTTGAGTTGAGTGTTGACATTTTGTTATTAGTCTCGAATCTTTACAGTATTTATTTTTTAAAATGACAATCAAAGTCCTTTATCTCTATTGTAGGCAGAAGAGAGATTTTTTCATTTTAAAAAAAATAAATTGATAAACGTACACATTTTCTATTAATTTTTTGGCAACAATCTCCCTGTTTGTTTAGACCTGTCAAATAAAATTACCGTCAAAAAAAAAATCTCATATTATTAATTTTATATTTTTTTTGGAAGATGGGGTCGGTCAACGGAATATATAAAATTTCAAAAAGATAATTTAAGGGTCATATAAGGTGATGTAGGATCGACGATCGTGGTGACTCTTTAGAGAAAAAGAGAGATAATGGAGGAAAAATTATGGCTAAAAAGGGTGCAACGTACAGGAGGACCACATTGAACTTTTTTTTATGTTGAAGACTCAAAAATTTGTGGCTTCTGGTTGTACGAAACACAATTTTGTGTGTTGTCGTTGTCGACTGTTACAGTATTTTGACTTTGTCATGTTTGTATTGCGTTGTAAGAGTCGTCTATAATACAGAGATTGTTAGAAGGATACAAAATTGAAGCCTTACACGGTCGTCAATCAATCCACGGCACACATAACAGAGAGAGAGATAGGTAAGCGCCCATTTTAATCCATTCTGCCGATTCATCATGATGCTCTGTGTCTTGACACAGTAAAATAGGGAGCATCATTGTAAGAGGAGGAAGGACATGGTTAAAAATGAGAGAAGATAAAAATTCTTTTTACCTTGCATTGTATTTTTGTCTCACATACCTGTACAAAGAAGCGCTTCATCATAGTTATCAGTAGCCGTTGGGACAAATGAATTGAATATTGTTGTTGTCTATTAAAAATTAAGAGAGTGAACACGAGTTGAATATTTTGTTAGGATTGTTAGGAGCTTCCACATGATACACAAATTACAATTTGTAAAATAAATCACAATTTACATTTTTCTATATCTCTAGTTTGTACAATGAATGTTACAATTTATTAGGGGAAAATACTAAACGAAAAAAAAGTACATTCACATTGACTCACTCATCCATAATGGTTTCAAAATGCTTTGTTTAGCCTTTTTCTGATCATTCCGTTTGATAATGACAATGACATGGTGATGGGATGGAACTGGAACAATTCATCATGATCATCATGACGAGTGTCTTATTGTCTTTTCCTTTTTTGCTTCTTCATTCTTCTTTATCTTTCAAAAGACTTATTACAGTTCAATCATAATCACAATCAACTCTGGTTGACCTTAATCTCTTGTTAATTTCCTCCAAAATATTGATTGATTACAGATAATCTACATGGATATCGATGGGAATGCCAAAAAGTCAATCAAATAAAAATATTTTCTCTTTTATTTTTAAATTAGTAATCGCCTCCGTCTAGGAATTCCATTTGTTTTTTTGGCAAACTATTTGTACAAATTGACCCTTTTGGGATTATATATATTAGGCATTTATTTTAAAAACAGAAATGGACATAAATTATGTTTTTTGGGAGAGAAAAAAAAAGAAAATTGAAGAGAATTAAATTGATAAAAATAATGTACAATTGTGATTTTGTACTCTATGTAAACTAATGACACATTATAGGACAATATACATTTATATATGACTAAGGGGGTAGTGATATTTTATATAAATATTTACAATAAAATAAATACATAAAAAATGAATTTAAAAAAATGAAAGATGCATGGGAGGAGATTGTACGAGTAGTTAGAAAAAAATAACTTCAATTCACTCAATATGTACAATTCTGTAATGACTAAAGACTTTTTGGTTTTGGTTCAACAACAACAAGTTGTAGGTCGCTTGAAGAGGGGGTGAACGACGTGCATCTCTCTCTTATGGTGAATTGTAATTTCTAAGGAAATGTAATCGGAATCAGACTCGATGTAAAATGTCCTCATTGCCACACTACATACATTTTCCCCCTTTAGTGTATAAACAAGTAAAAATTATGTATGTACAGAAAAATAAATTTTCATATAGAATATCCCATTCTCTCCATCTTCATAAGAATCCACATGAATTCATACACTAGAGATATTGGTATTGTTTTAAATGTGACAGAGACGTGTATGCAGTCTGTACAATGCATATCCTTGTATAAGGCGATAATAGAGAGAGAGTGTATGTGCTTATTAAGAGAGGTGCTTATGTATGTAAATGTACAGTGAACACCCCTACAGGTGGAAATATATAGTCATTTGCTGTGTTGCATGATTGAAATGAAGGTAAGTAAGTATGAGGTGCACATAAGCACACCATCATAGACAAGATATGGAGAGAAAGGACGAAACGGTATCTCCAACTCTTTTACTAGACACAAATGTAGGTAGGTTTGGCTCTCTTTGGCTTGACTTCATTATATGCACAAAGTATGACACGCAAAAAAAACAACTCAAAAATCTAGGCCAAGAAATGACGATGATGATGAGCTGCTGCTTGTACAGTAAAGCAAGCTTCAAAGTGGTCAGGCTAGTTTGTGTATACACAAAGGTTGTGCTCACTCTCTTATGGCTATAAAAGTTATACTCAAGTAAAAATTCATACGTGCTAATAGTTCCTCTTTAACATGTACAGGCTACAGATATGGTACCCTATGTTTTACCTGTATATGATCCAATATGTGCATGTGTAAAATAACTTTAGGTGATATTTTTGATGTTGGTTATATATAATATGCATGAGAATTTTTTTTCCTTTTGTTGTTACATATATTCCTATTGTTGTCTCTCTCTCTCTCTTTTAAATGTGTTTGTATATACAGAGAGGTGGTCTCTTCCCTAATACTATTTTAACTCCTCGTGTATTTACCTGTAAAAGTTCCCGTCAACATTGACGTCGGAAACATTAACAATTTTTTTTTGTAATGGTCTGGTTTCCGTTGAGCTTGATATTTTTGCTCAATTTTTTTAAAAGTAGTTTCGGGCTATATTTTTTTGGTGTGTAACCTGAGTTGGGTTCAACTGTATAATATGGTCAAAGATGAACGGCTCATTTTTGGCTCCATTACACTATTATTTATATTGAGGTAATAGACAACAGGTTAATTCGTCTGACTTCTTCTTCATTGAACTATTACGTGTGCAGAGTAAAAAATAAATAATGATTCTTAGTCTCTTGTTTTGTACTTTTGTACTTTTTTAATTTTAATTCTTCATGTTCCTGTTTTCAACAAGTTTTTTTCTTTTTCTTGGCAAAAGTCAAGTCATAGTTGAAATTGATCATATATTTTTTCTCCCATAACGATTTGTTGAAGGATATTCACAGATTATTTTATATAATAGCCCTAATCATAAGTTTTTACTAAATCCTTCGACTATGATTTTTCATTAACTTTTTCTACTTCATGTCATTCTTCATGTACAGTAGTCGAGTAGGAGGCACAGCCTATGGAATAGGGAAACGGTTGAATTGTTCGAGCGTCGTTCAGGTTAAATTTTTTTTGATTTGAATCTCCTATCAAATTTTTGTTAGGGGGATTACCTACGACTAGCATTCATTGCACTAAATACTGATGAGAAATTTTTATTGTGTGGTTTTTTGTTGTTTTTTTTGCACGCACGACACTTTTAGCAAAATACTGTTCAAATTAAATGAAAAACTGGAAGGTTGAACCAAATTGATGAGAGAGCAAGGACAACCAATCAGTTCCCTTTAAAAAATTCGCTCCCTTATAAATTGATTGTGCATAATAAAAATAAGTGAATCAGTTACAGATGTGTCCTTTTTTGTATCGTTTTTATAGCAAAAAATTTTTTTGCAATGTATTCTGTATAGATGGGACATGTATAATTTTCATTTTGTGTGTAACGGCAGTGAAATTATTAAAAATGTTAATTGAATTCCTGTGGATTTGGGAAGATTTAGTTTTTTTGTGACAGGACCATCACATTTAAATTGAAATGATGATGCATCATTCTACATAACAAATAAATTACAGTTAGATTGTATTGATATATAGTAATTTTATATTAACTTATAGACCCACTTGAAGTTTTCAGAGAGGATTGCAATTCTAATAGAAAAATTTTATATAGGCATATTACATACCGTCAGACGGGGTGATTACGAACGACTGGGGGTGAATCCGAACGATTTTTATAAGCCTTACAGACGTTACAGATTTCATGATTATAATATTTTGATAAGTAATCATGAAAACTAATATGTTTTCCTACATTTTGACATATCTGTCACTTTGCCAACTCTAAATGTCTTCACCAACGACGCATTTCAAGAGACAATTCAAAATTTAGCCATTTTTAAAGTTGCAAAAAAGTGTCAAAAATGTTGATGGCTTTTGCATCCACATTTTTGAT
>JAQIVZ010001707.1:0-28578 GCA_034700945.1 Arrhopalites spinosus
CATGAATAATTTTACACGTGACATCAAGAGGGAATCTCAAAAACTACTTGGAATGCTCACAGTCATGTACACAGACACAGAAGATGGTCACGTGGTTGACATTTTAAAGAAATTTGGAAAAGCCGCTAAAATATTTCATCTTCAGTTGAGCCTGTTTAATTTGGCATGGTCTAAAATAGTCTTGATGTTTAAAATATTCTGCCTCACTTTTTCAATATTTGGTGGATTTTCTGCTATTAAATTACACGTTGAGGATCCAATTTTTGGTTCGATATCCTTGGCTGCTTTTGTATCCTCAAGTATCGTGTACGTAGGGCTTTTTAATACGGCTTTTGATATTCCTGAAGAAATTAAATTATTTAGACAACAAATTCTGGTCAAGTCTCAACAATTTCCTTTGAAAAAGAAGCGGCATTTGTACAAGGTCACGTGTGGGTCTATTCCCGCTTTGGGCATTAAATGTGGGCCATTTACGACAATGGAAAGAGCCTCCACTTTAATTTTTTGTCATTTTGTTCTTCATCACATTGCCTCTCTTTTAATTGCTTTCTAAAATATTTCCTCTTTTGATGGTGTATGTACAATGATTATTTTGTCAAAATTTATTTGTTATTTGACTATTTGTTACAAAATAAATTAAAAATGTTTTGCAAAGCCTATCCCTTTTATTTTGCGCAACAGTTTGCTGGAATTTTTTATTTGATGAGAGTTGAATTAGTGCACTAAATATTGCCAGAATTTGCCAAGCTTGAGCAAAATAAGTTTGCCTAATTCTGAGAAAATATATAAAAAAAATATCTTATTATTTAGGGGAGCGCAGCGCAGCAAGAAAAACGATTCAAAAAAAAAGTTCGAGATACCTCAAAAATTTTGAGTCAAAATTCAGAAAATTAAATTAATTCACAAATTGTGAATTAATTTAATTTTTGTGAATCACAATACAAAATTTCACTTGACTGATTCACTTATTTAAAAATATTACTAAAAGAAAAGAAAACGCTTCAAAAAAAACAAGAACATTTAACTTACATTCACTACACAATAAAAATGTCTATTGGGAATCTGGATCAGAAATAATTGTAATTTTACTCCCACATGATT
Source organism: Arrhopalites spinosus (assembly GCA_034700945.1). NCBI lineage: Eukaryota > Metazoa > Arthropoda > Collembola > Symphypleona > Arrhopalitidae > Arrhopalites > Arrhopalites spinosus. The sequence continues at coordinate 1,102 of JAQIVZ010001707.1, forward strand.
GTGAGGTACTCGTGGTAGTTGACATCTTGCGTTTGGTACTGAGACACTCCTTAATATTCGACCACGAGACCACGACCATAATATATATTAAATTAAAATAATTTTGTAATCAAATTGATGATTAAAATTAGGAAAAATTGAGAATCTTTATTTCGACTAGCACGTGTCACCTTTGAATTTGTGTTTTGTAGTGAAACGAAAAAGTTCACTTACCAAAATTAAATTTTTTTAATCTTCTTTGATTATAATTAAATATTTATCATTATGCATTCGCACATCGGACATAGACCATAAATTTTTATTTGTACGTTCCCGTTTTTTTAAAATCCCGCGTTAAAAAATATTGTTGTACAAAATGTCATTTTTTAAAAACACATATTCTTCTGATTTTAATTCCACAAAAAATTTAAAACCCCCGCCAAAAACATTATTTGAAAAAACGTCTCTCAAAATGGAGACTCAATTAATTAAAATAATTCGTCACCCGCTGAACATTGCCTCTCTCTTAGGTTACGTCTCCTTGTCAATTAAGACAGAATGGGGGGAATCAAGTTTACAATTTAAATTCAAATCTTGGCGCTTTCTTTACTCAACATTTTTCTCAATAATTTCCCTGTGGGCAATAATTTACTCGTTTAGTGTGTCGACAGCTTTTGGCATGAAAAATACGACAGATGTCCTCACTCACAAAGCCGAATCGTCCCTCACTTCATTGATCAGTTTGTACTGGCGCTGTCACGGCCTTTTTAATGCCCGCCAAACTTTGACCTTGTGGCATGAAACAGTTCAATTATTCAACAAAGTAAAATCCTTTCAAAGTGACCCACAAAGGTCATTTTTATTGTTAAAAAATTTGGAAAAATCATGCAAAAAATCAGCTCTCATTTTCTTCATTCCTTTATCCTTGTTCACTGTCACTATGATCTACTTGATGTTTGTACCCCTTATTTTGGCGCGATATTCAAATTCGAACTCAACGCGAACAGAGGCCATTGTGGATCACTTTCATTGTGTGTCCGGTTTTGAAATTTTAAGTTTTGTCTTTTTATGCATTCAGTGGGTTCCCGTGGCTTTTTTACATATGGGCGGGAAATTTTGGATTTTAAGTTTTATTCAATTTTACACTCTCGCCTTCCAATTGGTCGCCATTGAATTGAAGCGAATTCGTAAATTAGTTTGTTTGCAAAATTCCAAGTCTGGCCATGTGTCAGTTTTTCATGTTGAGGGGGCGGGGGATTTGGTTGGCGGGAAATTGGATGAGTGTTTAGAATTTGTGAAATTAATTGAGGAGAAAGTTGATCAATTTAATTGTCATTTTAGTTTGTTATTAATTTTAGAAACATTTATGTGCATTTCTAAAGTTCTTTTAAATATTTATTACTCAATCGTTTTATCCTCTTCGGCTGAGATAGTCTCAGATAATTTGGGAATGTCCTTGATGGCGACCTTTAGTTTAATTTTTTTGTACTCATGGACTTTATTTGATTTGACCTCAAAGTCAGAACAATTGACCCAATCTGTTTTGAAGACGGCTATGGAGTTGGAGAATTTTGTTTTCTTGGTGAAAACTCCTGGGGAAATGGAAATGACGTCGGGGAGGAGAATGAGAGTAGGCGGGAATTTTGAAATTAATTACAAATTATTTGTAAAGTTATTAATTTAATTAATTAATTGTTAAATTAGCTCCTCATGATACATAACAGACTCATACAAAATCCAGTCAAGGTGACAGCGGGACATTTCATAATTTTTAATCGACGTTTGATGACCTCGGTAAAAAATTTTGACCTTGCAGTTTTAAAATTGTAATTTTATTTTCAATATTGCAAAAATTAATTTAGTTCATTTAATTAGATACTTGGCGCGCTAACAACGTACATTGTCGTTCTTGTCCAGTTTCGAAGTAGTGGCAGTGGTAGTGGCGCCACAGAAGGGAAGAATTGAAAATACGTCGTCGCTGTTGATTTTGACACAAAATCGAGCGGGAATTTTGAAATTTTAAAATGTTAATATATTCGTTAAAGTTCAAAACCAATTTTGAAATTCCTCAACTGATGACACCAATAAATAATTAATATTTGTTCAAAAAGTTTTTAAAATTCTACCCTTCCCATTAAATTAGTTCCACGAGTCGACCGCTCCTTCCTAGCAATTTGAATGCTATTATTTACTTTGAAAATTCTCAATCAAAATTAAAATTTTTCTGCCCGTGTATTTGTTCAGATTAATTAAAGAGTTAAAAAAAAGTTCTTCATTTGCCCTGAGTCTCTTTGAAATTGCCATTCCACTCGGATTTCTTCACTTCTATACATCAAATTGCTCAAAATTACAAAGACTAAATTATATTGAGACGAAAAAACGAAAAAAAGAGGGGGAAATGATTCGAAGGAAAGATTTAACGTTGAATTATTGGGCATTTTATTTACTCTCCGTAGTAGGAATTTACCCAGCAAGGTTTACAGTGGGCCCTCATGAAATTCGGTTGGAAGTTGGAAAAACTACAAAACATTCGTGGGTTTATTACATTTGGTTCAGTTGCATGGGAGCCCACACTTTGTGGAAATTGGTTCGGTTACTAAAAATGTTTTTATTTTGGGATGAAACCCGACTTTTCGAGCTCCCACTGCAGCTCCCATTCTCTCTCAGTTTTGTCATGATGACCTATGGGGCACGTACTGTGTGGCTCCACAATCCAATGCTCCATATAACTATCTTCAATCAAATCAAAATATGTGACAAAGGTAATTTCCTCATGACCTTCTCTCTTTCAAAAAATTCTTGGCGCCCTCACCAAAAAACCATTTCGAATTTATTTTTAATTATAATTTCTGGGGTAGAAAATCGGAGGAAGAGGTCAGACTACGCGATACAAGAATGGCTAATTTTGTACATGCCATCGGGATTCCTCCTCACCTGCTTCCCCATCATGATAATCTTGTATTTGTATGACCCCACAAATTCTCAATTAATTTATTCTGTCCTCTCTCCCCCCTACCAAAATGGTTTCACCTACACTTTTTTAATGCTTTTTGAAACTGCCACCGTCATATTTTGTGTCTCCATCAATTATTACATGCTCTACGTCATCTTGACTTTCATCCTCACCGGAACTGAAAATCTCAACTCCAAATTGGAATTTCTCAGGTAAGTATATTGAGTTTATGAATTAATTAATTATTCTGAATTTTTTTAATGGGAATTTTTTTCAGATTGACGTCCAAAAATGGAGATAAATTATCAATCCATCAATTAATCATGTTGTGTGACGAAGCGCGGGTTTTGGAACTGGAATTGAATTTATTCAATCTTGCCTTCTCTTTTTTAATATTTGGCTATAAATTGCTATTCCTCAACATCACAATTTCGTATTGTTTCTTTGGTATTCGTCTCACCACCAGCCATCCCATTCTTTCTTTGTATTGCGCCTATTTTGCCTTTTTTTGTATTATACAATTCATCATTTTATTTGACCGTGCTTTTGAATTGCCCGACAAAATAAGGAAATTAAAATCCCGGGTTTTGGTGGCTGGACAATCATTGACATGGAAGTGGAATCGAGATTATGTGCGGAGGAGGATCATGTCGGTGGCAAATGTGGGGATAAAAGTTGGAAGTTTTACAACTTTTGAGAGAATGTCCACACCCAATTTTGTGGATTTTTGTACACAACAAATTTTAGGGCTTTTAGTTAGTTTCCAGTAATATTTAATCAGCATTTTTTATTTAAATAAGGATAAAGAGTAAGATTTAAATTTAGTTTGTGGGAATTATTTTTTAATTGAGCACATCATTTAGTTTTTCTTAATTTATTTAATGATAATTTATCATTGCCTATTTTGAGCCCTTCCACCGGAAGTCTTCCGGTTGAGTCAATAAATCCGTGTCCAATTTGTAGTGATACGGCAAAGTCAATAATTTGTGGATTTTAGATAAAATTAAAGTGCAGAAAAATGTTAAGTTTAAAGTATATTTAACTATCCATTAAATATTTCATGTTTAATTTTGCCCATACTAATTATAAATAATCATTTTCATCTTGTTAACAAAAGAAATATTAAAACATTTTTATTTTAACTCTCAGTCATTATTTGACTTGTGGACTCTAGACTCTCCCATTTAAATTTTAATAGTCTCACCAATTAAATCCATTTGAAAAATCCCGCCTCACAATGTCACAGTACACCCTCACCTATTTTAATATGACGGCGATAGCTGAGCCAATTAGGTAAATTGAAATTAAATTAAAAATAATAAAATAAATACTAAATTGACATTTGTACAGATGGATTTTCAAGTATTCGCACGTCCCATTTGAAGACGAAAGAATTCCATTTGATGAATGGCAAACTCAAAAACATCGTGCCCCTTTAGGTCAACTGCCAATTCTTCAAGAAGACGACAAAATTTTAACTCAGTCTGCGGCAATTGCGCGGTATTTGGGCAAGAAATTTGACTTGACAACAGGCGATGACTTTCTAGACTATCAAGTCGATCAGGTCACCGAAATTTTGAACGATGCGCGTCTCCGTGAGTTCAACGTCTGTAAAATATGAATATGACCTAAGGTCAAATTTAATGTACTTTTGGTATGACAGAATGGCGGTTATTTTTATTGGAGAATAATAAAGAGAAGAAAGACGAACACAAGCAAAATTTTATGAGCCAGGGCCTCCCCAAAATTTTGAAACAATTAAATAAAATTGTCAGGAGCAATCATGGGCCATTTATTGCCGGCAAAAAACTCACCTATGGCGACTTTTACTTGGCTAATTGGCTTCCCATTTGGGTATCCACATTTAACCTTTTAATTAAATATTAATTAAATTTTAATTATTCCCTTTTTATTATTCCAGGAAAAGTCCATTGGAATGGACTTTCTCCACGAGTACCCCATTTTGTCCAGACAAATTGAGGCCGTTATGGCCATACCGGAAATTAAAGAATGGATTCATTCACGTCCCAAATCAAATGTCTGACTTGCCAACATTAAGCGCCAATTTTTTGCAACATTCATTTATTTAAATCATCAAAATAAAATGTCAATAAATTGTAATATTTAAATTGGTTGATTTGGAATTTAATGTCATTTAAATATTGAAAAATATTTTAAAACATGGGATGATCATTGGCCGACATTTCCGGAACATTTTGAATGACATCCCAGTGCTCCACTACTTTCCCTTGATCAAGTCGAAAAATCTCGACAATGGCGACTGTCCCATTCCCTCCCAAAACTTTTTTGAGAGCTGGAGAAGTGGCCCGAACATGGAGCCAGACGAAATCATCTACAGCGGCTGACCTCAAAATTTGAGACTCCCATGGACCCTCTTTGAACCACCCGCGGACGGTACATTTCAATTCAGGGCGACCATCTGCTACCCAAGGATTGTGCTGAATGTAAACTCCTTCTCCCCCCACAATGTACTTGTCCACGCCCTCTATGTCGTGTTCATTGAACAGTGTTTGGTACAAGTCAATTATCGTCTTTTTATTCATTTCTTCTTTTGACATTGCTGTGACCCCTGGCTCTCCTTGGGGTACGGCTGTGGCCACAACGATGAGGAAGGAAACTGAAAAAAATGAAATGGGTAAAATTATTAATTGTGAATCACAATTTGTGATGAATTTGTAAAAAAATAAGTAAAAATTGCTTACTGATTAAGCACTTCATGATAGAGCTTTAATTGTGATTAAGTTGTCTTTGTCTTCAAATGAATTTAAAATGGGAATGAAATTATTTAGATGAATTGCTTAGGCTATTTATACAAGAGATGACAAGGTTAGTTTATGGAATGGACTTTATTCATTTTTTGCATTAATTGGCAATTATCTCCAGACTGGAAAATCATCAAGGGGGTTAAATAAAAAATTAAATTCTTTTGTCTCATCTTGACACGTGGCTTCCATTAGCCATTAGACACCATTTGAAATCACAGGCAAAAAAATTTGTGGACATAAAAAGTTTGTTAAATATGGCGAGTCACTCAAACCCTCTCACGTTAATTTGGGTAGGTCATGCGTCGTGAAATTGAGGATTGTAATTTCGTGATAAAAAAAATGATGAAAAAAATATTTAAATTGAAGGATAATTCTAATCATTAAATGTTTTAATTGTAATTACAATTTTAAAAAACATAATCAGACTCGCCATTTAATTTTAAATAAAATTTATAAAATAAAGTATCCACAATTTGCATTGGCTGTGAACACAAAATCTCTCCATACTCTTCAGCCATTGCCACCGTCCATGTTCGGAAAATTCCCTTTAACTATAATTGAAACAAATACATTTTAAATTGTAATTAAACTTTAAATTATTATTTGTAAAATAAAAATTTACTTCACGCAACAACTCGGAAAATTCTTCAACTTTAGTGGGTCCTCTTTTGTTTAATGTCTCTGCATAATTTTTGAGTACCCCACAAAAATTTTGAATAAAATATGACCCTGTCATCACATTTCTGTAGGAGGGTGACCCTTAAATTTTAATTTTAAAAATTAATTTTTAATTACAATTAAATAAATAGACATTTCATTTAATTGTACCTTGGACTGTCGACCATATGACGAGGGAGTCAGAGACACCTGCGAGGGTAGTTGGGGTTGTTGACCCAGGTCGAATTTGAGGATCTGAACTTGACCCTAGACTGTCCTGTCTTATCAATGCCCTGACGACGTCACTGCCACTAGACAAATGATTTAAATTAAATAAAATGGTGGGTAATTTAAATTAAAAATGAATTACCGGCAACACTGCATAATAAATATTTTAGGGAGGCCAAGCATGGTTGTGAAATTGTGATTGTCAAAGAGTGCAAATATTTCTTTTTGCACGTTCATTTCTTGTCTGAAACTGTCCAATAAAGAATCGTTGGCAGCGCCATGACCCATGAGGACCACGATGCAATATTTGTGCTCTCCCCGTACAAATTTTGATCGAAATTCAAGGAGCCATTCTGAAATTATTTCTTTTGTCATAAATGCCTCCTGTACAATATTTAAAGGTTGAAGGTTAGTTTACAATGTTTGAATTATCCCGCCTTTTTTAAAAAGGTAAATTTACCTCGTATTTTGGACTGAAGACGCGCATACCAAATGAATTGAAAGTTTCTTTCAAAGATTTTGAGTCATTTTCAGCTCCATTACGTTTGTGCTCTTGATTTTCGTAATTTTGAATGGAAATTAAGAGCGCCATCCCACCAGCGCCAGCACTGACGGTTGTTGAAATCTCCACCTTTTTAAAAATAATTTTGAACTCTATAATTTGGCGCTTTAATTTTTTCGGTTAATTAATTAATTTTTGTACTTACCAAAGGATTTTGAGTTATGTCCAGTTCACGTGTGACTGCTTGTTTTACTTGAATTGGCTTTAATATTTAATTTGAATTTAATTAATTAAATTTTAATTTAATTACAATTAAAATTACAATTTACCTTTGATGCTTCTTCACTTGGTGAGTCTGAGCTCGACATTGACTTTTTATAGACTTTGGGTCTTGAAGGTCCTAAATTGAAATTAAATATTTAATTGTAAATTATGAATGTTTATTAAATAGTACGCGCACTCCAAGATCTCACCCATAGTTATCCTTGTTGTTCCATGCACGTCCAATTTTTTAACGGTGGACCCAACAGCAGTTAATTTGTAATTGTAATCCTTGGGTAGGTTTGGGGCTATTGATTAAATAGAATGATAAATTTAACTAATTATTTAATATTAATTATTATAATTTAATTAAATACGCAGTTCAATCATCTTCTCCATGTTAATTACGAGGCCATTGTGATACGTGGCATTTTCTTGAACATTTTGACTTGTTTGTGTTAATTCAAGTGTTCGCGGTTCATTTCTTCTTTGGTCTTGATTCCCCTCTTCCTCCTCCTCGTCACGTGATGGCGAGTCCCTTCCATGTGTCGAATCAGCCATTTATTTAGTCTATAGAATTAAATAATAAGATATAATTAATTTCAATTATTTAAATCGAGAATCATTTAAATTGTCAAACAAGTTAAATGTATTTAATTACCATTAAATTATTAGAAAGTGTGGATGACAACTTTGTCCGCTCTAATGTTACGTTGAACTGACTAATTTGATCAAATTCGTAAATTGTCATTTAAAATGTAGCAAAAAAATAAATTATCTCACTTTTATTTGCTCGAATATTATCACGAGTTCCAAAAAGAGGATTTTTGATGCAAAAAAATTGGCAACTTGGAATCAACTAAATATTATAAATACTATTTATTAAGTAGCTTCTTTGAATTAAAATATCTAATCAGCAAATTTTATAGGGAGGTCAACATACTTAATATTTAACTAAAGACTTTGAAATTCAACACGTTAAAGTTAATAAACTTTAACCTTTTTTTAATCTTGACTCTTGTTAAAACTTGTAAAATTAACTTATGTAAACTTGTTTATTTTTGTAAAAATTATTTGGAAGTATTTAATTCAATATTAAAAATTATTTGCGAAAATTAAGAGAAAAAAAAATTGTGGCACAATGATTGTGCAAAATAGTTTGCAAAATGTGTTTTTACTTTGATCAAATTAAAATGTTTTTCTTCTTTATCAAGGACAATATAAAGTCAATTAAATTTTGTTAATGTTTATAGTTAATTGCTTCATTCTATTTTTTTATTTTACTTAACTCCCCAACTCTTGTCTTTATATTTTTCCGTTAGTTAAAACTTGGCGGGTAAATTTTTGTCGATTTGAACAGTACATGTGTTGTGATAGAACCAATAATATTTGACCTGGACCTGGTGGGTCATATAATTGTTGACACAAACAAAATAGATAATTAACATGTGAGAGAAAATGAATTGGAACATTATGAAAATAAATCAGAGTTAATTTGATTAGAATTTAGTTGAATAGACATGGAGACATGATAGACTTTTTTATTTTAATTTGTACGGAATTAATTTCTATAAGAAGAGAGGATGTGTGTAGTACAGTATCGTGGGCAAAAAAAAGATATTAAACCGGATGTCATAAAACCCATGTTAAATGTAACGACTTTTTTAAAGCATGTCATTGGAAAGAAGCAATTATTAACTCTAATTTATTAGAGTTACAATTAAAAATGACGTCACATTTTCATTTTTCAAATCTAAGCTTTTTTTGATTTAAATAAAATTTGAAACTTGCAAACTTTAATCAAACTTTAACCGGCCATGACAAGGCATACTTTTGATCTCCTCCCACAAAAAAACTGGCGGTTTGTTTAAAAGTATAATTTTACTGCTACTGCCTGCCCCTTTTGGAAACAGAAAAAATTAAATGTTCCTATGACTTAATTGTTCCTGAATGACAAACAATAAACAAAAAATAATTCCACAATTTCATTCCCGGCGCACGCGCACACATGCGCATGCATGGTGCGCATGTGTGTAAAAAACAATGAGGAAAAATAAAATCGTGGAAATTCAATTTATTTATCCAATTTCGGTTTTGCAATAATTTAAAAAACGTGTTTAAATAATTGTGTAATTATTCTTGTATTTTAATTATGGGCTGTATTTTTTTTACCCATAGAATCTCTTATTTTACTCATAGTTTTGGGAAAAAGTGAAAATTTGGATTTACCCATACAAAGTTTTATTTTACTCATTTTGTGACCTATTTTGTACAATTAATTTGACAATGTTTTGGTTACAAAAAACAATTTTGAATTTGGCGCTCAAAAATTCCTTATATATTTCGGATGACCCTTACATAAAAAAATCATCAGTAGCTGACCTGACCGACATAAAGCGTCAAACAGTGTGAATTTTTATGGGATGAAGCTCTCCAATGGGACAAAAATTTGACGGCTCATGTACTTCCAAAATTTTGGCAAAAAAATTATTAGCGTCAATAATTTTTCAAATTGTTTTTATTTTATTACAGGAATGTGGGATAGCAGGTCGAAAATATAATTTTGGTCAACTCTACAAATATTCCCGGGGATTTGAAGCGGGTTTACTTAAACTTGGCCTACAAAGACAAGAGGTCATTGCCCTCATCCTCCCCAACATCCCCGAATTCCCCATTACCGTCCTTGGCTCTGTCGACGCTGGTCTCATAGCCATGCCACTAAATAATACGTACACAGCCTATGAAATTGCGCGCCAACTTTCAAATTCTTCCGCCAAAATTGTGGTCACAATCCCCGAATTATTACCATTACCCGCCATTTTGAAAGTGAGGGAAAGTCACCCTGTACATAAAATCATAATTATTGATGTCGACCAAAAATGTCCTGAAGGATGTCTCTCATTTACTGAACTGACCCGAAATGACCCACGTGGTCATGATTTTCTCAAAAGTAACGAAATTGATTCAAAAACAACCGCCGTTTTGCCCTACTCAAGTGGCACAACAGGTCCCCCGAAGGGTGTTGAATTGACCCATGACAATTTAATAGCAAGTGTACGACTACAAACCCACATAGAAATAGACCCATGTGAGTCACTAAAGGTCAAAGGTCAACAAGAAAGAATTTTGGGGATTTTACCGTGTTTCCACATTTACGGACTTTACTTGTCTTGCTTCCATGTAGTTAACAAGGGAGCCCATTTTCGATTCCTTCCAAAATTTGACCCCGTGACTTTTATCAAAAATGTTCGAGAACATGGTCCAACTGGCTTGCATTTAGTACCCGCTCTAGTGTCGTTTGTAGTAAATTCAAAAGAAATTGGCCCAAAAGAGTTGGAGAGTGTCTCCAGAATTACTTGCGGAGCGGCCCCTATTGCCCAAAATTTGATTTTTGAAGTGATAAAAAAAGCGGGAAAATCCATTTTATTTAGACAAGGCTTTGGCTTGACAGAAACAACTTCATTGGCTTTGATGCCAACAATGGCAGCTGGCAATAAAAAAATTGGGTCATGTGGTCAACCCTATCCAAGTACACAATGTAAGATCATTAATCAAAAAGGTCAAAGTTTAGGACCCCATCAGGAGGGTGAACTTTGTATACGTGGGCCACAAGTAAGTCACAATCTTTTAAAATATTTTTTTGATTTTGGCGGTTAAATTCTTCTTGGTATACTGTAAAGGTCATGAAAGGTTACTACAATAATCCGGAAGCAACAAGAGAGGCCATTGACTCCGAGGGTTGGTTCCATACGGGTGATACGAGCTACTACGATGAAGAAAAATATTTTTTTATTGTTGGCAGAACTAAAGAATTGATAAAAGTCAAGGGGTCACAAGTGGCGCCAGCTGAACTGAAGAACGTGTTAAAAGAACTAGAGGGCGTTGTGGATGTTGCTGTCATTGGTGTTCCTGATAAGTGAGCGGGTGAATTACCACGAGCTTATATTGTTACAAATGACCCAAATTTGACCTCTGAGAAAGTTGACCTTTTTATGAAGGACAAGGTCGCTGAGTTCAAACAACTTAAGGGGGGCATTGAGTTTGTTAAAATTATTCCCAAGACTAGTGTGGGCAAAATTTTACGACGTTCTCTTTTGGATGATTACAACAAAACAAATGGCGCTTAATTCAAATTATTAAATGGAGAATTAATTTGTAATAAAATAATTTTAATAATGAAAACCATGTCCATTCTTTTTAATTGATGGGACTATGGGACTCATATTAAAGTTCATTAATTTAAATGAAAACAGTAAAAAAAAATTTTTTAAATACCCGCCCTTCGGTCACTTCTCTTTTTTTATTGCTATCCTATTTTATGTGTAGTGATGCCATCTATCAGCATGACTCTTTCAAAGTCATGCCAGAAAGACCTTAATTAGTTTATAATGACCCCCTCCCAGTTAGTAATTAACTCTCTTTTTTTATAAGAAATTCAAACTCCTTGGAGTCATTGACCCTCCCCACTGAAGAGACTTGAAATGTTTTTTAATGAGAATTTAATGGCATTTTTTGGAGTTTTTTTAAAAAATAAAACATTTTAACTCAAATCAACACAAAAAATTGAACATTTCAATGGGAAAAATTTTGAGCCGTATAATCTTAAAATTGTTTAAAAAACTTAATTGTTTTAATTATGAAAATAATTATATTAATTTCAATTATTGTTTGTCTATCTCAAAAAAGTGAGTCATCCCTGACGAATAAATTGACCAATTTGTGGAGTAAATTTTGGTCCATTTCATGTCCTCTCTGGAAAACAGAAACTCGAACAAAAAGGTCAGTGACCTTAAGTGACCGCTATGATTCATCAGAAGTATTCAAATATTTATATCCATTGGCCAATATCGACCCAGAGAATTTGACACATGACTCAGAGTCATCATCACGTTCTTTTCCAAGTGCAGAGTCAGAGTCCATAAGATTAACCATGTCAAGTTGGTTGGATGACCTCATTGAACTTTATCATACTGAATGTCATCGTCAACTCCAAGAAACTTTAAAGGTCAAGGTCAAGCGGAGTAGTCGGCTAGGTAATTATTTGGCTTTTACTGTCCACGTGACTTTTTATTTTGGGAAATTTAATCTTTGGGCGTGTGTAGGAAGACAGGAAGGGCTGTGGGGTAACTACCCGGGTTTTAATTTTTCGTACTACAATTACACTCCCACATTCGGTCCATGGTCATGGTTTGATTATTCAGAAGCAGAAAAGAGGGAAGACGAAGATTCTGAGAAACCGGAGGTGACTTCCTCGGAGGACAAAAAAGTGAAGAAAAAGACGACGACAACGACCACAACCACGACAGCAGCACCGACAACGACCGCAATGCCAACGGACCCGGCTTTTACATCTTATGGCGGGGACATTGAGTACAATCTTCCGCTCATGCAGTTTGTCATTCCCTTTGATGGCAAAATTACCATCCTGGGCGGTTTTCACGGATTTAAGGGGCTTCTCCCTTATTAGTTAATTTTTTATTTAATTAATTAAAATAAAAATTTTAATTTTAATTCAGTTTTTAAATATAAAACAAAATTAAATTAATTTGCAAAAATAAATTGAATTATCATCAGAATATGGAATAAAATTCAAGAAAAAGAATGGCGTCATTTTTTGTAAATTTTTAACCTCCATGACGTCATCGTCACCCTCTGTAAATTATTTTGAGGGTCATTTCAGCTGTGAGACTTTACGTGGGCGTTTAAATTTTTATTTTTTTGTCCATAAATTATAAAAAATGATGCGCATATTGCAATTTGCAATTTTTTTAGCATGTGCTTGTAATTTAACTGACCTTGAAATTTTAACATTGTTTTTTTTAGTTTGCATTTGACTGACATCATATCCAATGCAATTGCATATATTTAAAAAAGAGAGTTTTCCATTTTTGTGCATGCAAAAAAAATTTTGTACTCATCCTCAGTCTCCATTCTTTCCTCCGGCTAGACACAGACAAGCAAAAAATTTGCAAACAACTTGCAAATTTTGCAAAAAAAACCAAGATGAGCAGTCACAATTCAGAGGAGGAGAGCAAGTCCAAAAGTAAATAAAATAATATTATTTAATTTAAATTCAATAAAATTAACTAATTTAAAAATAATTGCAGAATGTGAGAAAGGAGGAGTATTAGAAGATTTAAGACAAAACGTGGCGGGAGATTTGGAATTGGCAACAAAAGAATTATTAAAATTGGAATTCAACGTGGAGCATTTACAAGAAAAACAAAAAATTTTGACCTACATTCAAACATGCGTCGTCCTCCTAAAAGACTTGGAAAAACACAAAGACAAAAAGGACAAATGCAAGGACCACAAAGACAAGAAAGAGAAGCACAAGGAAAAATCGTAAAATGATGAATAAAATTTTAAATTTTTAGTTCATCAAAATTTTAAAATTAAAATTTGTCATTAAATGACAATTTCGTGGACTTCGTGAATTAAATTAAAGTGACAAAAATTCTGACATGAGTATTTAGAATTCAAAACTAAAATAATTTCAATTAATTAATTTTACCATTAAATAATTAATGATGTTCTTCACTTTTAAATATTATTTTGAGAATTGACAGTTTAACTATTGAGGTATCATTTGTCGTTGTACTCTTCATAATTGGCGCCATGTCCATTCCAGTAGAACTTTTTGTTTTTTCTGCCCTCAACCCCACCTGTCCATAATTAATGGATACTTGGCCATTAATAATTTTTTGTGTTTAAAACGAACTTGAAATGGCAAAGTCCACATAATTATTTTAAATATCAATAAAATGGTTTGATGGAAAGGGTCACTCCAGGCTTCATGTACACGTCAACTGTTGACTTTCCATCACAAAAATTTTTCAATCTTGCTCCGACGTCATACGACAATTGAACGAAACTCATTCCATTGTGCATACAATGAATAATTATCTGCCATCTATGCTTTTTCTCCTCATCTTCAATTCCACACATGTGGAGGGATTCATTAATTTGAGACAGGGCGGGATATTCAAATTAAATTTAAATTCATTGGCTGTAGTCACTGGGGAATGTTTTCCCCTGTTTACAGAAATTGGGTCAAGGGTCAATGCGAGGAAGAGGAACGTAGATTTGTACTCGACCATGACAATCCCTCTGGGCATCATCTGGAGCCAAACATTAAAAAAAGAAATGGAACATTTGAGTGTCCTCTTTGACGTCAAATGGATCACGTGCTTCATCAACGTGATATCTTTCACTGAACCATTCACTCTCACCAATAAAACTATCAATCTATCTAACTGGGCCATGGCACCAAAGTACCCCACACGATGGCGTGCAAAAAAATTGTTTTCTGAAACAGTGCATTATATGGACAACCCTGTACTTTCTCAAGGGAAACTGTTTTTGGTGGGAAAAAGAACATTCAAATTCATAACCAGCGATGGAGTGGAAAGGGTCAAAAATTTTGTGGAAATTTATGCCACGCCATTCCAACCAGCCACGTGGCTCTTCCTCTTCATCTTTGTCATCTTGACGGCCCTCATTCTCACGGGATTACAACTTTCAATTGTCAAAGAGACCCCGAGATGGAGAACCCACTTAGAATGTTTGTTGGAAAATTTGTTGTGGGTATTTGAGATTTTACTAGAGCAAGCGGAAGAGGTCAAAGTGCAATGGATGAACAGAAAATTTGGGTCGTGGAAGTGGCTTTTAGGAGTGTGGCTCCTCATGGCGGTGATTTTGACGAATGGCTATAATGGCATCATCCAATCCGACTACACCCTCCCTTACCCTTACCAGACGCCTTGGAAATGTTGTCAATAATTTGTGGCGGCGGGCTCATTTGAAATTTACATGCCCAGGCATGATGGCCGCTGTACGTATGACATGGGCAAAGTTCTGTCAAAAACAAAGACATTTAAAATGCTGTTCCTCAACATGAAAATTGGCTTGTATAATGTGGGCTATTTTGAATCCCTTTTTTTGAATGCCAGTTTTTTGGGCGATTATCATTATGATTGCTGGGCACTTTGTCCAGTTGAAGAAGAACTGAAATTTGAGGAGTCTGGCTGTCAGCACATTCAGCCCTGCCAAATGTTTATGAAGATGGCAAGAGTTTTGAATAATTCATGGCGGACTTGTCCCCCTCAGCTGCCCCAACTCATTCGGAATGCCCTCAGCCAACCCAAAAGAGCTTTGATGACTCCAGTCAGAGACTTTGAATTTTATTGGCATTTTTTCAAAGAGGCTATGAAGAAGAATTCCTCTCTCTTGTTCTTTCACAATAGAAAAATTCTCCGCGATGACTCTTTCGTTGTTTATCAATATTTGAGCATTAAAAATGATCTGAATCTACATCACTCACATTTATTACAAAATAGAATGGAGATTTTGATGAGTTCGGGGATTTATTGGTTCTGGGAGAAATGGCATGAAATCCGATTTCCGGAGGAATCGAAAAAGAAATTGGGGAAAGTTTTGGGGGTGGAGGATGAGGGTGTGGAAGATTTCAAAGTTTTGTCTTTCAAAGTTTCTGATGTTCATCTCGTCTTTCTTGTTTGGCTCCTATGCTTGGGGGTCACTTTGACCCACTTTCTTGTCTTTGACCTCATCTGTCTTCATTTTTATTGATGTCTTGGATGGGTCATTAAAATTTTCAGTTTGTCATCGGCAAGCTATTTAAAAATAAAAAGCTGGATGTGTTTGCAAAAAAATCTAACCTTGTGCAAATGTCCTTCTATAAAATAATCACCCAAAATTCTTTTAAATTTGGCGCCCACATCAATGTAGAAACGTATGGTCATTATGTGACCTCAAGATTTGAAAAATTACAGAGCGCCATCTACAAAACCAACGCTGGGAACCCGTACACTATGGCCTTTAGTTTTTAAAAGTGTACAATCAAAATTATTTTGCCCACAAGGCAAGATTTGATTTTTGGCGCCATTATCAATATAAAACTCGGAGGTGATTCAGTGACCTCCAAGATTCTAAAGTTACGTGGCTCCATTTTTCAAATTGCGCTTGAGAATCCGTATACAATATTTTATAACAAAAATTGTTTCGCACAAATTTTAGTTTTATTTTCCAAAAAATAAATTGTGCCAATTTCAAAAACTCTAGTAATGGAAAAATAATTGTAATTTTATAAAAAAAATTAAAATATTTCGCTTTCAAGCTTTTTTAGTCGTCTTTTTTTTGGGAGATTTTGTCGTCGTTTTCTTGGAAGATTTTGTGGTTGTTTTTGTAGGTTTTTTGGTTGTTTTACTAGTAGATTTGTTGGTTGTTTTTGAAGATTTAGCCGTCGTTTTATCATTCGATTTAGTCGCCATGTCTAAAATATTTTTGCCACTTTGTTGGGACCATTCAACGACATTGTCATGTTTTCGATTTTCTTGTGTAAGCCAATCTTCCAGTGGTTTAAAATATTCCCGCATGGCTTTGGCATCCATTTTATTCTCACCAGTTAAAATCTTCAATGCTTCTTGCCATGGTTTGGAACTCCCCAGTTTAAGTACGCCACTGAAATCAATTCAAATTCAATTTTTACCGCTAAATTCTTATAAAATCCTGCCCGAACGGGATTTTCATTCTGGGACGCGTCCCAGAATAAGCTCTAGCGAAACAAAATGCGGCGCATTTAATGCGCCCAAGTGTACAATTTAAAATATGTACCTCAATTTACGCCCCGCCTCTTTTGACCCATAAATTTGGCACTCATGGAGTGGCCCATCATGTTTGGCAGCGACACACAAACTCTTGTAAAATTGAAACTGTAAAATGGTGGCAGTAAAATAATGCATTATGGGGACACCCATATTTAAATGAAAAAGCGCCAATGGATCCAGCAAATCCGCGCTGTTTTTAGTTCGATCAACTGGCGGTGACACCCCTACAATTTCCTCAGAAAGTTTCCAAAAGTCGGAATTCCAATCTTGAACTTGAATTTTGGTATCATTCGCAAAAATCCACCAACGCCACAAATCATACAAATAATGGAATGGCACTGTGGACACTGACATCAGTGCTTAATTGAACAGTTTATTTATTTTCATTTCTAAACCAAAACATATTTTAAATTAACCGCCCAACTTTACCGCCATTTCTAATTCCTTTAAAAAATAACCTTTATCTGTTTTACGTTTCTCCATCAATTTAATTTTTCGAAGGTAAGCGGTAGTTGACACAAAAAGTGACATGAGTTCTCCCACAGCCTCGTGAAAGCCTGGATTGGCGCCGTCTCTAAATTTGAATTTGTACAATTAAATAAAATAGTAATAAAAATATAAAATTAATTTTTAATTTTTAAAAATTACCGAAAAATAACAGGTTGATTAGCGTATTGCATGTAGTAGTGAATATGACCTAATTCATGGTTAATCTGAAAACAATTAACAAAATTGACCCTTGACTTTGACCCCTCAAATTTTAATTAATTTAACTGTACCGTGAGATATTCATCGTAATTGACTTTGGTACACATTTTAATTCTGAAAAAATACAACCAATAAAATTAAATTTTGAACTAATTAAAAAAATTAAAACTGACCGGAAATCTTTCCCATCGGACATGTCCGTAGCCGCCGCGTAACACGAAAATTTAGGATTGGCGGGTTTTTCAAACACGGACAACTCATAAAATGTTTTGGGTAATTTGCCGAAACCCAAAGACTCGTAGAAATCGTTGGCCACTTGAAATATTTTGCGGACCGTGTAGTTTTGCTTGAGCATCATAGGGGTCACGTCCATCGAGGGTTTTTTTGGGTATGGGGCTGCTATGGAGTATAAATTACCCCAAAAACAACCCCACATGTCTGACAACAAATGCTGGGGCAGGGTTCCTAAATAAATCAAGTGACAAGTGACCTTCACATTTATTTGGCTATTCTAAATTGACCTTTAACTTGTCGCTTGTAATATTGAGGAAGTTTCATGCGAACGTAGGCATGAAGTTGTTGGTACAGTGGGAGGATGTCCTGGTACATTTTTTGAACTTGACGGTCAAAATTGGGGTCGTTGTAGTCGTCCCGCATTTCTTGACTGTAGTCCGTGTAGCCCTTTACTTGAACCTATTTATTTTTGTATTGTTTGTACTACAAAAATTAAAAATTTTAATTTTAACTTCAAAATCGCGCCATTTACTTTCAGAAAATATTTTGAATTTTGACCTTAATATAAACCGGTTTGACCGCCCTCCCAACATTGTCGCGCCACCCCTTCCACGCCCACAAACGCTCTTCCCAACTTGTATTCGTAGCGGCCAATAGAGAGACTAAATCTGGTTCCAGTGGTACACAACCTTCTTTTGGTTTTTCATTTTTGCAGACTGTCCCCTAACAGGTCAATGGGTCAAATTGAACTTAACTTAATTTTATAGGGAACTTACACTTGCGTAAATATTCGCCATTTCAGCTGAAATTTTGTTGAGTTGGATCATTTCTTTCTAAAATTAATTTTAGCAAGGTATTTCATTTTATTGAGGTCAAAGGTCAATAATTAAATGCTGTACCTCGGGTAGTGACTAGGAACCAACTTTATCCAATTGCCAAATTGTTTCTTTTGAAAATTTTGTCGTATTGAAAGTCAATGATTTGGCGAATGCTTTGTTTGTAAAATCTGACAATTTTGATTCCGCCAACTCCTTCAAATTTTTTTAATTGTACAATTATTGTAATTAACATTGACATTTTTTTTTGCAAAAAACCCCAGTCTTGGCATTATCCTCATTGAAATTTAACTGAAGATTAAATCCAGCGACTTTGACTTTATTCAGCAGGAGAGCCAACTCTTTGTTGAATCTTGGTCAAATTTATTTTAATATTTAATTTGTATTTTTAATTGTGATTAAAATAATTTAACTTATTCATTTACTCAATTAAAAATGATTTATCTTCGCTCTCATTTGGATTCTTGCCTGTGTTGTGTAGAGTTAGAAATCAAAAAAATGAATTTTCAATTTTAACAAAAAATGACGCCCAGTGTGCTAAAATTAAAATGGTCGTTGGTGCCAATTTCAAACGTGGTTGAACTGTGCCATTTAATATTAGTAGTACAAAAAATCAAGTCACATGACCATGTTTACGCGAAATTACGAGTGAAAAAAAGAGCGGCTACTGGAAAATGTTTTTTTTAACCTTTTGTGATAAATTGCATTAGTAAAATTTGAAAAAATTGCGAAAACAAGAAAAAGAGGCCAAAGGATTACAAAATGTGTGGCCGCCATTTTGATAACTAAAGTTTAATTAAAATTTGTTACATTGATAAAATAAGAACTGGCATAAAATATTTAATTACCAATACATTTAAAATTTATAGCCACTGGCTACAATAATGGCCCTTGTATTCATTTATTCATATGATGATGATAGTTTTGATGAAACATAATTAAAAGGGGATTGAACATTAATTGTAATTTTAAAACTACGAGCTACTTTACTAGAAATGTCATGTCTTCTTTGTAACAAATTTTTTCCATAAAGTAGGTCAGGTGTCCTCTTGAAATTATTTTTTTATTTCATTGGAATTTAAAGCTCTTCTTGACAATGGAACAGGGATTGGGACCCTCAACTGTGTCACAGTCACATTTTCGTGGCTGTGTCACAGGAGCAACGAGTCCATCCCAGAAATAGTCCACAATCTTGTTTAAACCAGTTTTGTTAATTTTAAGCTACGGGTCGTTAACAGAATTGACAAGAGACAAAAGGAATATTCACCAGCTAATCCCCCATGTCCATTTTGTAAAAATTGTTTTTATGACAGGAGGAAGGATTGTCCAAAATTAAAAAAAGTTTCCGCCATGTGGCATTTTATGACGCCCGTCCTAATGGAGCCTCCAACAAAAGCTCTCCCATGGCGTCCACCTTCAACGTTCTCAGCAATGCCTCAACAATGAGACAGGATTTAAAATGTTTTTTATTTTATTTTTACACCTTCAAAATGTCACACATGACTCCACTCCAAGAACAATTGGAGGACCTCATGCAGAGAAAAGGAGACTTGACCGTGGATCCCTTGGGTCATTAATATTCCAAACCCTTTTTTTATCCACCGAGTCCTCCAATCAACACAAACCAGCTCTTCAAAATTTCGTATAAAAAGCTCCCGTTTAGTCCTGACTGGCATTCACATCCTTTCTAGCTTTTCCAAGTCACTTTTCAAATCTTCCATCAGTTGTAAACAGGTAAAAGTGAACAAAATAATAGTTTTTTCATTTTTTAAAAAAATTTCCTTCAAAAATCAACAAGCAATTTTAAAATGTATTCCCCCTTTTTTCAAATTGGAGACAATTTTGTAGGGACTGTATTGGAATGGTTTAATAATGAAAATTTTGTTTGTTTGTAAGAATTTAATTGGGAAGATGAAGTCCATTTTGATTGTCCTGGCCCTGGCCTGTCTTTTGATTGCCAGCTCTGAGGGAGGGGTCTGGAACACCACCTGTACCTACACCGCCAATGATCCGGCTGCCAATGATGCCGCCTGTCCACCAGCAGGGAATAACATCAGTTGCAGCTCCGGCGACATCTGTTTATGCGATCCCTCTAACTATGTCCCCAATGCAGAGGGCTCTGCTTGCGCCGCCCCCTAAACTTTTTCCTTCTCAACTTTCTCCTTCCATTCCGGACCACAAAATTCGGAGTCTACTCTCCATTTCCCCTTTTTTCGTTATGAAGAAGAGTCTCAAAACATTCCACTCATTTTTGTCTATCTTTTAATGCTCAATAATTTAATTACTATTTTTTCATGTCCTCAATTTAAAATAAATTGTCCTCTGGAATATTAAATTCTTGTCTATATTTCAATAAATTATTTCCAATATTTCTAAGATCAAAATGGCACAATTCGGTACAATGAAAATTATTCAGACTTTCGGTTTCCCCCATTAAAGCCATACTTTGCATGACTCATTGGAAACATTTTGACGGGGTCCCTTTATTTCATCGGTTCACGGACACTACGCCGACTTTGTTTAAAATAAAGGAAGTCAATTAAAAATGCCAAATTATTAATTATAAAACATAAGCATATTTTGAGACTTTATAACGAAGTTTTTTACATAGTTTTTTTTGTACCCAGTGGGTACTCAACTGTCGCGATTGCAAGAAATTGCAATGAGAACTTATTTTGCAACACTTTAATTTTAATGTAGATTTATTTGCTAAGCATTACTAAATTGGGAACAGACCTAAGTGAATAAAATTATATTAAAATTAGTCCACAAAAATGAGAGTGGGGTCATCAAAAATAGAATACAATTGATTTTTTATGGACTTTATCTGAAAAGTTGTGGTCGTCACCCTCCGTCTCTAATCGGATGTATTTATATTTAAGATGGATGGAAAAAGATGGATTAATTAAAATCATCTCGCCTACAATTTTATCCACTGGGGTCTGTTCCTACTTCAGTGGTGCACACATTTTTAAATAATCTAAATTTAATGTACAATGTACATACCAAAAATTTGAGTAATGAGCAAAAAATTTAAATTAGACCAACAATGTTGGTCCAACATTAATAAAATATTTTTATTACCTTTTTGAACTATGGAACACAATGCTCGTTGATCACAGGGTACAACTAAATGGATCATGTAAATGAGGGGACTTTGCTTAGCAAATAAATCTACATTAAAATTAAAGTGTTGCAAAATAAGTTCTCATTGCAATTTCTTGCAATCGCGACAGTTGAGTACCCACTGGGTACAAAAAAAACTATGTAAAAAACTTCGTTATAAAGTCTCAAAATATGCTTATGTTTTATAATTAATAATTTGGCATTTTTAATTGACGTCCTTTATTTTAAACAAAGTCGGCGTAGTGGTAGTCGGCGTAGTGGTCAGTCGGTGTTCCGGTGTCGGCGTAGTGGTAGTCGGCGTTATGGCTTTCGGCGTAGTGTCCGGACACGATTTCATCATGGGACTTGGTCAATCATCATTTCATGTCTGACAAGGTCATAGGACGTTAGGGGATCCATTGGTGTACATGATACAAAAAAATCCCGATCATAAAATGTGAAGAGTGACCTTCAAACGGACGAATGACGTACTAGCCCGTATGACCCTAAATTAATTATTTTTATCCACCAAACCAAGGTAAATCATTAAAATAGCACCCCTAGCCTAATAGTGCTAGTACATATGAAGCAAGTCATGGAGCCAAGAAATTTTTGTCAACAAATTAAAAAAAGATTTTTGACTTGGCAATCAAAAAAATCCATAGAGGGTTTGCTAGCCACCAAGAAGGGGAGAGGGGTAGCTGGTATTTGGTATGTACATGTCATGTACAAATTAATCGGACAAAGCTCTACATGACCCATTCCATTTATTGTTAAACTCGTCCTGATCCTGATTATGTTCCAATTTAATTTTAGAAAATTAAACTCTCTTTATTTAATTCGTGGCCAATTAACCTGTCAAAGCGGAACAAGTTGGGTGGTCGGTTGAACAAGGGACCATAATTTTCTGAAAACTAAAAACAATTTAAAGGCATGTCCAATGGGACAGGAACATGGAAACGGATTAAATTATTGTCAAATATTTTGCTCAAAGAACTTTGCCTCTATCTCTCCACAACGTAGAATTTTTGAAAATATTTGTTCTTTTTTAATTTTGTGGTGAATGCGGTGGTTAGTCTTCCTTGTTTTTTATTGTCGGCAGTCGATAAAAGTAAAAAAGGTAAATTCAACTTGAAAAAAAATACTTTTTTTAAAATGAGTTACGCTATCACAAAGTATTGGACGTTGATATCCTTGATACAATTATTAATTTTAATTAGGATTGTACAGTCTCATAAAAATGATGAGATTGTGTCAATTATGAGCGGCAAATTCAAAAATTGTCTACATGTCTCCATTTCACAACATGAGCATTCTTTTGATTTTCTGGATATTTCAAGAGAATTTAAATATTTTGATAATCCCCAACTTTATTTTAAACTCTCCCTCTCATTCTCATCACCATTTTTGCAGTCTGACTTGAAAAAAATTAACAAATACAGTTTAAATTGTCAATTAAATTTAATTGAATTGTCAAATGATTTAGTTTTTAAACAATTTAAAACGTTCATTCGAAATGATTCGAATTTCTTCCTTTTTATTGCAAATCAAATTCAAAAACCCTCCAATCTCATCGTCAATATTGAAAATTTAAGGGTCAATTCTAATTATGATCATGACCTAAGTAACATTAAAAATAAATTATTTGTAACAAAATCACAAATCCCAATTAAAATACAATTAACTAAATTAGGATACAAATATAGTCAAAATTATAATTACATTTTAAATAATTATAAAGGTCAATTAAATTCTCAATTAAAATTAGAACAATTATTTCCCAATCTCCATTCAATTTCCAATTTAAATGGTCAGTCAATTCGGGTGTCAACGCCCCTCAAAATATTTCCAAGGGTGGAAGTGACCAATCAAAATTCTCAAATTTTATTGCGACGCGGCCTCTACAATTTTCTTCTCAAAACTTTTGTCCAATCACTGAATGGAACTTTGCAAGTTGTTCCAGCAGATGGCGGTGGCACAGGTAATTAAAAACAATTTTTGAATCTTTTATGGCGCCTAATTACATTAATAAAATTAAAAACTTTACAGGATTAAAATTCCCTAACGGAACATGGAACGGCGTGATTGGCGACATTTTACAAAGTAAAGCCGACATGGGAATTCTCACCGCCATCACCCTCTCGCGGTTTTCCTTTGTAGCCTTTAGTTCCATTGTTGAATATCAAGACTTGACTTTTGTCTATGATAAACCGCGCGATACATTTTCATGGAAAATCATTGCTTGGCCCTTCAAGCTCCCTCTGTGGATTCTCATTGGCATTTCCTGTCTCCTAATAGCCACTCTCTTGTCCCGATCCCCATTTAAAGGAATTTTCACCTCCAAAAAGGACACGTGGGGTTTTTCGCGGGCTACCAGTTTCGTAATAAAATCTATGCTAGAACAAACGAGCAAATTACCTTTGGCTTTTTCAAGTCGCCTCGTCTGCGCATGCTGTCTCCTTTTCGTGCTGAATATCACGGCGTGTTACAAAAGCAAGTTTTTCTCGCTGCTATTGCGCAAGACGATAAACGTACCTGGGAATTTTGATGAGTTGGCGCATTCAGAGTATGACCTGGGGCTCAATTATTATGGCGGGGCGGCTTATTTTTTTATTAAGAGTTCCAAACATCCGACTTATGTTAAAATATTGAATAAAATGGATCTTGTCACTGGCCCCACTGCCTGCTATGCAAAAACAATTGGCGGGAAATACGCCTGCATTTCATGGCGTGGGTCAGCCCACTATGCCATCAATAGAAACTTTAGCGACCAATTTGGTGAGTAATTTTTTATTAATTACAATGTTTGATTTTTAATTATACTTATTTTTTGTAGGCCAAAGTACATTAGTCATCTCCCACGCCTCCGCTTTCGTCACGCCGTTAGCCATTAGCATGAAAAAGGAAGCCATTTTATTGGACACGGTCAATAAATTTGTTGGAAGGGTGGTCCAATCTCATTTAGTTGATGAGTGGCTCCGCCAGGATGAGACCCAGGTCAGGAAGGAGAGACTTGATTGGCAGAGACAGAGTTACGTGACCCAGAACGACACCATTCAAATTAATGCTAGGAAGAAACGTGGTGCTGGTGCACTGACTGTACCACAACTAGTGGGTCTTTTTGGTGTTTTAGCAAGCGGGTTGGCAGCGGGATTGTTCTGTTTTTGGCGGGAATTATTGTGTAAATTTTTCAAGTGGGATTATTTGCATTTTAATTTGAAAAATTGTTTTAGTTGGGGAGCAGTTAAGCTTAACTTAATGGGTTTGACCTTTCTTGAAATAATTTAAGTAATGTTTACACGTTTCTTGCTGGAACGAGATTGTCCATAAAAAGTTTGTAATGTACAATTTAATCATTTCAAAAAAATTTGATTAGATTAAATTGACACTTAATCTATCAAAGTTAGTTAAGTGGTGACCTACAAAATGTAATGTTGAATGTTAAATCTTTGATTCTCTTTAATGTACATGGAAGATATCACAAAAATAGTCTTTATCTTTGTTTTTAAATTATTGATTGGAACTCCATTGACTAATTATTAGTTAAATTTAATTTTATTGTGAATTTCGTCATTTTATTTTAATTTTTGAACCTCAAATTTTGAGGCCTTCAAATATAATTGAAATTGCAATTAGCAGTATTGAATATTTTGTAAAATGTGGCAATTAAAAATAATCATTTTATTGTCTCTTACCATAATTTCACTAAATGGCGTGTCAAGTAAGAATTAATTACAATTAATAATAATACTTATAATAAACAGTAATTAAATTAAAATAATAATTATTATTTAAATTGTTAAAATTATAGCTCTGCAATGTCATCGTTGTTCTTTCATCCAACCATACAATTTAGTCACCAAAGTCTACATTGATTATCTACTTAATTACATTTATGAAAAAACTGGCCGTAATTATCAATACAATAAAGACTGCCAAGTCAACCCCGGGTCACATGACCTGATCACCCCTGAGCCCTGGCCCATTCCCAAATTTCTAGAAACTTCATTTGATTTTACATTAAACGTCAAAAATCAAATGTTGAATCGAACACCAGGAGATGCTACCGAACTTGACAAATTCATCATGTCGAAGAATTTTAATTATTCAGAATTTTCAGAAAACTTGCATCCCATCGCCAAACCGGATATCACAACCTGCACTACCGTAAACTACAATTAAAAGTTAGAAATTGACCTTGGGTCAAACTAAACATTTTTATTCCACAGATAAAATTGAGTGTAACAATACCCGACCTTAATCTTGACCTCACCGTGATATTGAGAGACGGAGTTGTCATACCGGACTTGACACCACGAGCTGGAAATTGTTTGAGTCAAGATGAAATATTGGGGCTAATGGAGTTGACCTTGACCGAAGAGGAGATTTATGAGATTCTAAGAGTTGTCAATGACATTCAACTTTGTGCTTGTGGGTCCAAAGATGGATGCAATTCCAACGATTTGGGTCCAGGAGGTCAGTGGACTACAAAAAGTACCACAATGGCCCCAAAAGTTGACACCACGACACCCATGCCTGGCAAAGGGAACGAAAATGGCGGCAATGGGTCGACCCCTGTTATTTTTAGATGGTGGAGCGTATTGGCGTCATTTTTGATCTTTTGCGCCAAATGGAATTAAACAAAATAAATAAATTCCAATTTGCCACATTTTTTTTATCAAAATCATACTTCAAAGTTGACATTGAAACTTTCCAAGTCAGTCATTGAATTAAGATGAAAATTTATTTAGAATTTAGAATTCCATACCACAATGTGAGCCAATGGGAATGTGACGTATGGATCAAAAATTAAGAGTCATTTATAGGGGTAGAACTTCGAGATTTTAGCTATTTTTGCAATCCCGGGATTTTCGGGATTCAAAATGGTCATATTTTACCGATATTCGATACATTTTTGACCATTCATGAAAACTTTTACTAGTTTATTAGAGGTGACGCAAAAGATAGCCCGAGGTGTTCTGGGACTGCTATCAAGCTATATTCACGAGATGTTCTGTTTTCCACAATTCTTTTTATTAGGATCATATGCTTGCGTGATTGTGAGTGCCTTTGAATATGTCTCCATCTATGATGACTTGAGAAAATAATGTGACCTCCGGCTGCAGGCGAGTTCTTTTCAGGCTGAAATTTTCAGCTCTCGCTTCAAGCTTATGCACAAATTAATTATTAGACTTGGTTTCCATTATGTACCAAAAATGTACGTAGATTTTATACATGTAAGTACACAGAATTTTATCTGTATTCCCATGTTAACTTTTGACAAGCCCGAAAATCATAAAGACCATAGTGGGAAAAAAATATTTTTTTGTGAATTAAATTGGATTGGTTTGATTTAACTTAAATCTATATCCTCGTACTTGTGAAGTAAAGTAACAAAAATGCCATTCAATTAAATCATCAAATATTGGTCATAAAAAACTAAAGCTGGAATTAGAGTTCACGTAGTTTTTGAAAATTACGTGAAAAATGACATTTTTAATTATTAAAATTAATTACACCAGCGGTTAACTTATTTTGTCTATAAATTCATGTTTCATTCGTTAAAATTAATAATGGTGTCCATATACAATAATAATAAATG
>JAQIVZ010001708.1:0-28576 GCA_034700945.1 Arrhopalites spinosus
GTGAGTGAGTGCACTCACTAAACTTGGGACACTATTAGAGTGACATCATTTGGCAAGACCCCCTTGTTTGAGAAAATCGGTTTCAGTCTACAGTTTAAACAAATTTTGTTATATTTGTCTGTGTCAGTCGAAATGCAATCTCAACAAATTTTATCAAGTGACTTTTTTGGATGAATTACATGTACTTGTAATTTGTTTAAAAAAAATTCTTGCAAAAAAAGTTGGAGGAAATTATAACTGAAACATTTCTAATATCAAGAAGGGAAACATTAAAAACTAATTTTTTACTATAAAATTTTGACGACTCCAACTTTAATCTTGTCCTTGGATTTGTATTTTTCAATTATATATTCTTCAGACTGCCACACGACCTGCCATACAAATTTTATCAAGTTACAAGAGTATGACCTTTTTGGATAAATTTAATTTAATTTTGTTTAAAAAAAAGTTCTTGCAAAATAATTTCAATCAAATTTTACACTCGAACAATTCTAATATCAAGAACCAAAGCCTTTTGATATTAGAAATGTTTAAGAGGCTTTGGTTTTTGATATTAGAAATGATTGAGTGTATCAAAGCCTTAGAAATAAATTTTTTACCTTAAACTTTTGACGACTCCAACTTTAATCCTGTTCTTGCATTTGTATTTTTCGATTATAGAATCTTCAGACTGCCAAACGATTATAGTTATAACTGTTGTCACTGATTAGATGTGACATTAAAACTATTTAATTGAAACTACTTTTTCTTCTACAGACTTTGGAAGAGAATGCAACAAAGAATAGAATAAAATTCAAAGCATTCGTGACTCAGCTGTCACATGGTACAGCGTTGCCAAGAAAAGCAAGAAAAACTTAGAAAATCGTCAAAATCCTGAACGCAGCAGTACGATTTTACGAGCTAGTTTTTTGGTCCCCCTTTTTTAAAACAAGGAAGTCCTTGCTTCTTTTAGTTGACTAGGGATGTAATCCCATTTCACCATGATTGTGTACAGTGCAGCTAAAGTATCATGACAATTATATTTTTTCAGAGTTCTTGCCTTGACATAATCTGATCCAGATGAGGTGTCCATATTGAGTTGTTTGATGGAGTCCTCAACCGTCTTTGGAGTAATTGTAGGATCAAACTCGTTATCAAGTTGCTCTTGTTCCTCATCACTAGGCTGACTGTACGACGATAGTTGAGCATCATTTGGAGTTGACCACCTTTCTGTGAAATTATTTTGTATTTCTTGAATGGGAATTTCGCAGGTTTCTAGTTGGTCTTCCATAAATGCTTTGACACAATTTTTCGGGCTGTTGAAAAATTTATATTCATAAGCATTCACCACCATTACCCTTACGGCTTACTTGCTCAACACCGCGACCAACTCCAACTCGCTCTGGACTACTTTTGTTAACTACACCACCACCACCCAAAACTCAACTCAACGCCACTTTTACCATATCAGCCCAAGACTGTTACAACTGCACCATTTATGTCAAAAGAAAACTACTGGAATATACATTTCAAGAGGGGGAAAAATGTCAACCAAGTTGTCACCAGAGTCCTCTGTCCCAATCCTGAGACAATCCCAAAAATTCTTCCGTCGCCATTTGTTTATGGGACAGAAATTCAGACTGACCCCAACATGTTGACCCCAATACCCTTAACTTTAAATCCGGTCCTCCAACATTCGCATGTATGACAAAACTTGTCCTTTTTCTGATGCAAAAACCTGCACAATTTCCACAATGACTGAACCCTTTCAATCAATTTCAAATGGTATGTCTCATAAACCTGAAAATGCAAAAATAATTGTAAAGAAATTTACCCCATTCAACGAAAAAGAACCTATTGACAAACAAGAATTGTTAAAAGAATTATTTAAAGAAACAATAAGTTTCAAAGAATTAAGCCCACCTAAAATGACAAGAGCCCTCAAAATCAATCAAAAACCATCGATTCACTGGCCCGATAATTAAACAGAAATTTGAAATATTTCCAGATGAAATTAAGTTGACTAGTATCCCCACAAAAATGCAGAAAATAAAAATTCTATAAATGAATATTCCCAGAATTCCCTACAAAGGTGACGACATTCGGGGCGGGGCTTAGGAAAAAAGAATCGAAGGAAAAGAATTTAAAGTGGGGTGAGCCAATAATTGTAGATCTGGATGAGGGCGAGGACAGGAACGAGGTAAATAAAACGAGAAAAATAATATCTAAAATAAAAATAAAAATAAGGAAAATAGAGCCGTATACTCGAGTTTTGTCCTCATTAGGACTCGTCAGTACAGCATACCATCAAAAAGAAAAGAGATAAATTATTTAAATGTCTAACCATGTCTGACTGTTCATGCAGTGTGTAGATAAAGAATGGAATTATGAATTAAAATGTTTATCACTTCACAATTCACTTTTTCCAATATAAAATTACTTATTAAAAGAGCTTAATTGTGAAACGAATGTGTGTGTGTACTTGTGTGTATGTTTGTTTCGAATGGTTTAAGAAGAATATGATTCAATAATTACTCGGGCAGAGTAACAGTCCTGAGCTGGTTTCCCACTGAGGACAGAGGACTGAAAATCTCTGTTTTATAGTGGAAGTGCATCATATGCACATTCAATAATATTAAATGCACTTGGGTGCATTGACTGCAACTCCCACCTTTGTAAGAAATGGAACGAACGGTAAACTCGCAACATTTTCTAAAAAACGAGGTGTTGCACAAAATGCATGTAATCAGGCCGTAAGGCCATCATGCAATATTGAAATAATGATGAGAAAAGGAATGGACGCGGAAATAATTAATTTCTTTGACTATTCTAATACGGGTTTGAACACTGACCTTGTCTGCGTAATGAGTTTGAGGGTTTGTGAGAGTAGGTGTTGACCTGTCAAAGTTCGAATATGAAATGAAAGAACTAAAGGAATGCTATGCTATCGAATCTTGGTCCGTACATTTAGTCTCGACGACCAAAGATTTCGATTTATGAAATTTAGCACTCGCGATCAATACAACAAACAAGGACAAGTCAACGTTGTGAAGACAACTTCCAATAAAAGAAAATAAACTTGGGTTACGCTCAAAAGCGTACAAGTTTTAGTTCACAAAATGCGCATGGCGAAAATAGAAAATGTAAAATTCACAAGTTCTACATTGTGAAACTACTACAAGATGTTCCATAATCACTTTATTAAAGTAACAAATCATAACTTTTCTTCAAGGTTTTTTCAAATTTTCAAAAGGAGGTTGTAGAGGAAAGGCAGGAGTTTTTTAGATCTATTATGCAAGTCCCAACATGAAGGAACCATATTTTGAAACAAAGGGGCCATTTTAAGTCTCTCACGGGAACCCTTTAAAATCAACTTTCCCGCCATTTTAATTTTTTTCGGATAGCCCGGTCGATTCTAGCAGGCACGTGTTTCGGGGTTTCGCATAATTCCCAACCGTGTCCGAGACATGAATTTTTGAAGACAGTGTCTCCAACCCGTGTTCAAATGGGTGTATGGTTGGATGCATCAAGCATGTGAAACTCACTTTACTAAATGACCTTCAGGAGTCAAAAAAATAACAGTTCTGTTCTCAGCTTGAACGGCTTCGTAGATTCAAGGGAAATATTAAGAGTTGGAGAAAGACTGAAAAAGCCAAAACTCTCTTGAAAAAAAAGATTCCCAATCTTATTCCCGAGAAAACATCATGTGGTGGATGTGGTGATTCGTTATTATCTCAATAAATTACTACGAGCATGAACTCAAGTCCTCTTACATCATTTACTTCAGTCTCTTGAAATAGCACTACTTGGTCTAGCACTAGATGATTCGTATTGTATTGTATTTGTTTTTATTTAGTTGTCAAGAGCCATCATTTTACACAGTGTTACAATGCATATAATGTTATCAATAGTCGGACAACATTTCAACAGTTTATGAAGTTTTTAAAATAAAGTTAAAATAAAATAAATAATTATAACAATTGTAATATGTATTGTATCTCTGTCTCTCAGTGTCACAAAGTATTTAGAGATAATTTCTATGAAATTAGTTGCACTAATATTTAAGTTACAATAGATATTAGGTAATTCGTTTTAAATCATAGTAAGTCTGTAATTTATACTACGTTGAAATGTTTTTGAGTTCCAATTTAGCACTTGTAACTTATTCATATATGTATCTTGGTGAATGTCCTTGGATTGTGAAATTGAGAAGTTTTCAATTTGGTGAATATTGTTAGAGCTAATTTTGACTTGCAACATTAAAACTGATGCTGATTCGACATTTGCTTCACCCGAACGTGAAATACTTTACCATTTTCTGCACCGAACGCGGTTCGGGAGAATTGGAAGATTTTGCACCCACGTTGAAAACACGATCGAATTGAGGAGAGTTAGAAGGAAATTTAAAAACTTGAATATTTGCACCGCCGAATAGTAATTTAGTCTTTCACTTACAGTCAAAAAGTTGCACTGTTCGAGCACTTTAAAGATAGTTTTATTAGTCATCTTACTCTTTCGGCTTGATTTTTGTATCCAAGATTTATACAAGGAACCAGTGTTGAATATGTAAGACCGGATAAACTAGCTAATTTATCTTTGCTCGACAACCCCACACAGTAAAACAGTAATCTATATTTTGTGATATTTCGATTTGCGAATAGTCATTGAGTAAAAGACATTTTTAATGGACGAAGAAGAAAACAAAATTACATTTCAGAAACAAATCAAAACGTTTTATAAACTGAAAAATACAGTTTACTTTCAAGTTTCTTGTGTTTAATAAAATTAGAAATACGTAGTATTTGCGAAAGCTAAACTAATGCTTTACCAATGTTTTGTTTAGAACGTGACCAGGTGCAAAGTTTTCCAATTTATCGCCACTTCCAACTGCTGAAAAATCAGCGCTAACAATGCTTTGAATCATAGCAAAAAATGGCAACTTGTAGTGCAACCAAATACTTATGGCCAGTTCGCAAAATAGATCAACCGCTCCTCGATCGTAGTTTAAGTGGTGTAACACGTCTATTATTGCCGCAGCAAAAACTTCATTTAACGTAGACTCCCAAGCCAACAAATTACTCATCGTAATTTTGTTATGAACAATCATCCATGGAAAAACACAAGATCCTAAAAGTAAATAATCACGACACTGGGGTTCCACTTGTAGCGTTTCTAACACTTCAAACAATGCTGTCGGAATTTCAACCTTTCTTGAAATTGACAAAGTTGGCAATTGATGGGCATGTGACAGTTCGACAAGTACACTTTGAATGGATTCATATAATGCAGGAATCAGCTCACTACTTGGACTAATATCAACACGTTTGCCAACTGTATCGCCTAATTTGCCGAATTTGTCCAACGATTTCCACAACGACATTGAACGCCATACATCTAACGTTTTAATTTCAGCTTTTGATCCGGCTAAAGCTCGCACAAATGATCTCTGCCTACCGTTACACATTTGCCACAAAACGGCTCCGTAAACATAACAGCATGCCCCATCGTACCGACTCGTAGTCAACGAATGGATTAACGCCCAAGATGTTCTTTCGTACAATCGGCATAACTCTGTCAATCCCATATTCCAATTTATCATATAATGAGCCATTTGGCCTAATTCACCGTTTACCATGTCACTTCCAAAATCAACGATGTCGTTCAGTAACCTCGACATGGCCGCACTATGTAGTGATTCATCCGGCAACTCACCATCTGTAAGAATTCCACTAACTCCCGCATCACAAGCTCCAAAAGCAATCAATTCTCGGCGTGACATCTGGTGCAAACCAATGCCACATGAACCCTCTCGAATTAAGTTTTGAAGCCCTGCAATTTCAATTGATGCTTTCGTGCGCATGTACAGCTTGTTTAAAACACAAATTACAGCTCTTTGAGATACTGTAACTGGAACATTTTCGGCGCATAGCACCTGATCAATTTCATTAATAATCGTTTTACCATTAATGTTATTCAAATTGCACCAGCCTATTCGATAGTCTTCAAAACTTGTCATGTCTTGCGTTCCACAAATAAGGCGTAGTGTGTGATTTTTCTGACCAGTCATGAAACTTATAAATGACATTGTCACTCCAACTACTAATGTTTTGCGGAATCCATATAAGCCCGCTGTTTCGCACGCCTGATTCCATTGTGATGATTTTGGAAAATAAAGACCACTTGTTTTATGAAACCATCGCAAAGAAACTCTAGAACCCAGAGCTGTTTTCAGTTTGTTTTGGAAACCCCGCACATCTCGCCATATGATTTTGCTGTCGTTGATTTTCAACTTTCTACCATGATACGCATTTTCAATATTAGTTAAAACATTAGCAGCTATTCCAAAAACTCCTATTAAACCCGCAAAGTGTGGGAGGCGGTCTATGCATTCTAAAGCAACTTTGCTAAATTCATCAAAATCCGTGTATTTCTTTCTCATTTCCTGGTTTTCAAAAGAACATGCAAACCTCCAACCATCACCGAAAATTGACTCATTTATTTTTTGTTCTTCGTGGTTCTTTGTATGTCTGGCGTACGGTTCAAACTGTAGCACCATACAAGCTTTCCATATTTGATACTGCTCATAGTCTCTGTCTGTGCTCACAATTTCGTTGTTTCTTTTCTCTGCTTGATCAATGACCTTTAAATCTGACGGCTGTAAAGATCGTACCAAATCTGAATCGAATTTCGCATTATCGGTATGGTAGTTCTTTATTCCACAAATTATTCCTGGACAGCACAATCGTGAACAGAAATTGCAAAAATTCGACCTTTGTTCTATGTATTTTACTGTAAGCATTATTTGAATTTAGTTTTTGGTTGCAATGTTTTTTTTTCTGTAAACAGCATCAGGGCAAATTTAATTACCAATTATACGGTGTACACTACATTACACTCAGAATATGTATGGGCGCTCGGCATAATTGGTGGCAAATTTAGTCCTCTTTCTCGGTATGGTTATCATTTTAAAACAAACCTACCAGTTTCAAAGTTACAGGTCAAAGGTTATAAAGAGGACATCTACCAACAAACTGGAAAGCTGTCTTTTCATAATTCCTTCACCTCCACACCTGGGGTAGAACGATAACAGTAGTGGGGTTAGGGAGCATTGTGGATGTAGGGAAAGGAATGTTAATGTACATACACAGTTCTAACATGGGGTTAAATAAGAAATCAAATTCTTGTGCAATTCAGAGCACTAAATAGCGACGGGAAATAAAAAAAGGGATGCTTTGGTAATAAATTTATCAGGGACCGTATCTATACTTAGAAATCTATATAGGTATACTTAGTATCTATACCTAACCCTCCTCCGAGAATATAAGAAATACAGAGATGAGCGATACGTCATTTA
Source organism: Arrhopalites spinosus (assembly GCA_034700945.1). NCBI lineage: Eukaryota > Metazoa > Arthropoda > Collembola > Symphypleona > Arrhopalitidae > Arrhopalites > Arrhopalites spinosus. The sequence continues at coordinate 7,334 of JAQIVZ010001708.1, forward strand.
CAAGCTAATTTTTTCTGGCCGTTTTTATGACCGTTGGCCATCCAATGTGTTCAAAAGTCTCCACTTGGTTGTTGTATGTCATGGCTACCGTTATAAAAAACAAAGGTCAAAATTTTCCGTGTTTGTAAACCAAACTCTAAGTGTGACCAGGTGTTACAAAGAAATCAATAAATCAAATTACATAACAAATAAATCAGCCCAATTAAAATTGGAATAAATATTTAATACCAATAATTAACTTATTTAATTAATTTATACATATTAGTTTAAATAAATTATTATCCGGTTGTATATTATCGTAAGGGTATAGGAAGACTTATACGTACCACCCATAGAGCTCCGAGCGGGACTGGGCGGGTCCTGGAAGGACCTTTCCCGTACCGTTTCCGTTCCCGAGACCCTCAGTACTGTCCCGGTATTTCGGGAAAACCAACTTCCCGTACCAGAACCGGTCTGGTCCTGGAACTAAGGATTTATTGAAATGTCTAAATTACATTAATTGCTACTTTAGACATTAACGTTTTTAAAAACACTTGACAATTTTGACAAAAACCTAGGATATTTTTACATGGTAACTGTGTACATTTTTTGTGTACATAGCACTTTTTTCTGTACGTTGCCCTCCAAGAATGTACTCAGTCATGTTAAGTTTTGTCCTACACTTGCCCTTTTGCTCAGAAAAGTTGCCTTTTTTAGGTAAAGAATTATTTAAAAAACCCAATATTCGGTAAGCTATGTGTCCCTTTTCCAACAATGCACCTAATGGTTGCCTTGTCCACCGAAAATTTTTCCTAGCCCTCTTTGTTTAAAAATAGATCCGGACGGAAAGTCACTTTGTATTTTTTCTGGGGTTTCGGGATACTCCGTTCCGTTCCGTCGGGATTCGGGACGGGATCGGGAATGAACTGGATGAGCATTATTCCAAAAATCTCGAGACAAGACAGGTCGTCGGTGTCAGAACGGGATAGACCAAATCCGGTCCCGATCGGAGCACTGCATTAGACAACTTTTTTTTAAATTGGGTCTCCTATTCTGCCTTAGTTATTTTGAAAGATGGCCTTTTCATTTGTTCTGAACATTTTGAGGTCACAAAATTCATTCAGTACTAAATTGATATTTTTTATCAATTAAACACTTTTCAATGGTTGTGTTATAATTATGAATTTACCCGTCATGAATTTGATTTTTTTTGCAGGGTCGAAGTTATGTCAACTCCTCGACGAGCAGAAACTGCTACTTAAATGTATTTACGTAATGAAGTCTCCAAATAATAAATAAATGATTAGCTAAGTCTTCACCTATGCTTATTATATCTAGTAAAAATCAAAACTTAGTAACTATTAATGAATGTGGCTCGACAGCTTACCAAGACCCGTTTTAGTTTGGAGCTACTGAACAAATGGTACAGTTAATATTGCCTTGGATTTTAATAAAATTTTCTTGTACCAGGTGTGCCAACATTATTTATTTAAACAGGAAATCCAATTGAAAACTAGTTTTTTATCCTCGATAATTTACAATGACAAACCCATGTGTATACAGAGAAACAAATTACACTAATGTACTGTAGAATGTCAATCATTCAACCAGTTACCAATCATAATGAAATCATAATGTAACTTTTCATAATGATCTGGAGGAGGTAGTAGTTGTAGGACAAGAGCAACAACAAGAAGAGGTAGTACAGGGATAACAACAACTACAGGTTCAGGAGGTAGTACAGGAGTTAGTAGAAAATAATGCAGAGTTGAATAATGATAGTCAAATACATACTGAAATCAATGATGGCAGTATAAATAATGATGATGATAGTGGAGTATACACAGGTGATGGTGGTGATGATGATCCTGTGGACTTTCAATCTGATTTAAACAAGCCCAAAGAATTACCTTTAACCTTTCGACAAAAATTGAGACGATGGGCTATTTTAGATTTTATTAGCCAAAAGACTGTAACTGAGCTTTTAAAAATACTCAATGAAGCTCCCGATGAATTAAATGTTCCCAGGAATGCTCAAACTTTATTAAAATGTTCAAAGAACATCATCACCACCAACATGGAGCCAGGGAATTTCTATTACGGAGGGGTGGCCAAAGGGGTCACACACACACTTAAGGTTCATCCTTATTTCAAACAAAATCAAATCACTCTTGGTTTGAGTGTGGATGGCCTTCCTATGACTACTAGTAGTAGTAGTCAAGTTTGGCCCATACAGGGTCAAATTGCCAATCTCCCCCACTCTGATCCTTTTATTGTTGCAATGTTTCATGGACAAAAAAACCTAAGGATTGTAATGATTATTTGAGACAGCTGGTGAATGAACTAAAATAATTTTGAGAAATGGAATAAATGTAGAAGGGAATATAGTTCAGGTAAAGATAGGATGTTTTGTTTGTGATGCTTCAGCTCGAAGTTTTTTAAAAAATATTAGAGGCCACTCTGGATTTAATGCTTGTGAGAAGTGTGATCAAAGAGGAGCGTATTATGAGAACAGAGTGGTTTCTTATTATGCTAGTGGGACTTTGAGGACTGATCACACTTTTGTTGTACAAGTACAACCTGAACATTATCGTGGATTTTCTGTTTTAATTGAACTTGGAGTAGGGATGGTCACTCAATTCCCTTTAGACTACATACACCTGGTCCTTTTGGGTGTCATGAAAAAATTGATAAGACTTTGGTTTAGAGCTGGAAAGAGACATTGTAGAGTGAGTAAACCTGATACTATTGCTGTTGCAGATGCAATTATTGGTCTCAAAAGTTCTATTCCTACAGAATTTGTAAGAGTACCAAGATGTTTGAATGAATTAAGTCGTTGGAAGTGCACTGAACTGCGAATGTTTCTATTATATTTCTCACCAATAATCATGAAAAAAAGATTGACACGAGAGTATGATAATCATTTTATGTGCTTTCAAGTTGCTCTCACGATTGTGTCATCGGACATTTCAATTTCAAAACCCGGTTATATTGACTATGCTGAAAAGCTTGTACAACATTTTGTTTTAAATTTCCAACGATTGTACGGAAATTGTAACTTATCGTACAACGTTCATAATCTTGTTCATTTGACTAATGACGTGAGAAAATATGGATATGTTGACAGATTCAGTGCATTTCGATACGAAAATAATCTTCATATTATGATGAACAAGGTCAGGTCACACAGAAGTCCACCAATTAGAATGGAGGAAAGGATGATGGTTGAAGAAGTTTTTGTTCCCAACCATTTGTGGATAAAATACATTATGATGATTCAATTTTTAAATAATACAAACGAGTCCCACAATTCAAACAACTTCATTTTGAATCTTTTGTTTTGTCTATTACTCACAAAGATAGCTATTTTCAAACTTTCAATGATGAGAGAGTAAAAGTTGTGAATATTCTCAAAGGAAATAGTGCATTTGGAGTTTTAGGTAAAATGTACAAAGAACGTACTCATTTTTAGGATGAACCATGGAATTCAACTAACCTGGGAATTTATCGCGTTGACAATAAAAAATTTCAACGCATTAAATTTTCCTCAATTTCTTCCATCGGAAATAAAGTTGTTGTATTACCATCACAAGGGAGAGGAAATTCTGTGGCTTTTCCTCTTTTACATACTTACAAAAATTGAATATAAATATAACATCTAATCGTATATAGGATAAATCATCATCATGCCTTTTCGTGCCGTCGTTTTTGCTGCTACGGAAACGGAGCCAGAGCAAACACAAGCAGTTCCGTCGAATTAGATTGTCAGTGAATCAGAATGCTATTGGATCAATAAGAAAAACATTGTTAGTTTCATGAAAAAATGTCCTCCCGATCCAAAATCAAAGGAGTGGTATCTTAGCAATATTATTTTTAAGGATAAGGAATGTGGTAAACATTATTTATTTATTTGCACTATATACAAGAACAATTATTACAAGAAAAAATTGTTCTTATATATACTACAAATAATTTTTTTTAATTAGTGAAATACGAGAAAGCTCAAGAGAGAGCGGACAGATTACTCAAGGGTAACAAGGCATCCTCATCCTCTGATGTCCCCAAAAAAAGAGTTCCTAGAAAGAATAAAAATTTGAATCCGAACCTGATGTGACACCAATTAAAAAAGGAAGACTAAGGAGGTCATTGACTATGAGGACGATGAAGGTCAACAACCACCACCTCCTCCAAATTTTCAAACCCCGATTTTTTTAACTCCAACTTGTATCGAAGTGGTACCTCCTGCCCTCACTTCCCTTCAATTCAGTCCATCGAACATGATACCAGGTCAAGTAACTCCGAGTTACTCCAACAATTCTCAAAAATGTTTCCAGAACTATGTTCCACGGTATCAATTTCCACTTGAGCCAACTTTTAGATATAAACCAGGTCCTAAAATACTTGACAAAATTCATTTTTATCATTTTATTTATTGACTTCATGCTTAACAAATTATAAATTTACTTTCATCATTTTATTTATGGATTTACTATCTAACATCTTATAATGATTGTACTTGAAGCACTGCAACTCACAGGGGAACCGCTTCTCAAAATCTACCAGATTCTCAGCGGTCCCTTTTCTCAGCTACTTATACTTATAGACAGCATAGTAAAATATTACAACAATAATACTCGTCATGACTATTACAAGAATATTATTTTAATTTGTCAACTTATTCTTTCCCCTTATGTAGACATTTTGAAGACTCTCAAAGTAATCTCTGGTCAACAAAATAATATCGTCAAAATGATTCAAATTATGAATCAGCTACTCTTGGACATGACCAACAAAACAGTGACCACCCTGCTCCAGAGAAGGAAAAGTGTCAATTTGAGCTGCCCATTGTATCTACAGATGACTTGAAAAAACTGGACAGACTGATTGCTCTAGATTCTATTCAAAGAGAAAACTTGGTAACTCTCTTGTATTTATTTAATTAAAACAATAAAACTCTAAAACTAGTACTAAATACTCGTGTTTTTTTCTTATTTTATTTTTTATAGAAAAACCTCCTAGACGGTACCAAGAACAAAAAAGTTGTCCCCACGATTGCTTCCATGTTTAAAGTACTGCTCACTAGAGAATGTACTCAGAATATCAGCTTGAACGAATCAAACAACACCATGACTTCATTTAGAAGTCTCTCTGCGACTTTGGCGGTAATCACAGGTAACTTCATCATACTTAAAATAATATTTAATTTCACAATTTTTTATTAGCCATGTAATTGTATATTAAAATTATATAATATTTACTTGTATTATTTATTGAACTGATGAAATCTTTCTCTCCGAAAGATCAACAACTCCTGGTAAATATTGACGCTGGTATCACTCAACGATGAAGAAATGTACTTCCAAGGAAGCGAGGGTAAGCTTACATACATATTATTTCTTACTATTATTACAAGATAAAATAGCAGAAAATAATATATATATATATACTAATCATGATGTCTCTCTCTTCTTTTGTTAGCTCTCGTGGTAAAGGTCCTAATACTGGTGGCTCTCAATCTACTTTTAATGGACCTTTTCCTGTTGGCCCTGAAACTCCCATGTCTAAATTGGCCAAACAATTGAATGCTGAAATCAACTTATCGGACTCTAGTGACAATGATCAAATTGAAAATAATGGAGAAAAACAAGATGAAGCCGATGCTGATGGAAAAGAGGAGGAGAATTCTGTTGAAGACGAGGAGAAGAACTCTGTTGGAGATGAGGAGAACTTTGTTGGACACGAGGAGGAAGATGAAGATGACGAATCGGATGACTAACAATGATGATGATGATTTTTCTGAAGATGACTATAAAATCCACACCACTTTTTGACCCACTTCCCTGTACTTAAATATAATACTTAAACATTTTTACTGTTTTACATAACTTAATACTTATGTACACATAATATGATGTAATTTTTACTGAATGATTATTATGCCCGGTTTTTAATTAAAATAATTAATACAATATTTACTTATGTAGTACTTACAACGATTAATACCCCATACATAATTAAAGCCAAAACTACCATATTTACTGCATAAACTGGAGGAAAACTGACCATATAGGCACCGTCGCACGGCCACCAAAATTACACTTGTCGCCTGTAGGCGCGACGAGTGGCATTCCTCCCAAAAAACCACCGTCGGAATGCGTATGTTTTTGTGATGTAATACTTGGTCGCAAACTAGTCGAATTGTGTGTTGGGTAGCGAAAGCTTCTCAGCTATTAAATTATTATAACGTAATTCTGGTCCGATCAATCCTAACCTAAATAGTACTTTACTTAAAGACAATGTAAAAACTTAATTTTTCACAAAGCACAGTATAGATGCTAGCAAATTCTGTGATAATCTTATTCTACCCCGATTTTGCAAACTTATGTTTAAAAAAAGTTTTCAATATCGTTCCATTCCGACTTGGAATTGTCTGCCAAGTAGTAAAAAATTAAACCCCTAGACGATTTCAATTTAATTTTACAAAAACACTTCAAAATTACCATTTAACCTGTCAAATTTTATTTTCAACTTGCCTTTCTCACTGACTCTCCCTTTAAAATTGTCTTTCGGTTTCACTCGTTTCACTCACATGTACATGAGTATGTTGTTCCTCGTAAAAAAGTGTAACACTTAAAGGAGTTGAAACAAAGTATGGTGGTAATGATGAATTTGAAAATGAGTAAAGGAGAACTGTATTATGATGCAATGAGTATGGAGGGAGTAGTGGATTTTCGTTGAATAAAATGTAAAGTTTATTTCGTTATTACATTGAATGTGAGGGGAAGCGGGTTCCGTCTTTGTGTGTGTGTGTTGTGTGCTTGAGCCGTAGCTTCTCTGTCTCCTTTTTGAAAGAGGAAGAATAACAAAGACGAGATGACTGGAAATCATCTCTTTTTTGTCATGAGGAGTTTGCATAAATCTTTGCAATGGCGATTGCAAAGCATTTTATGTGCAAACCAGTGCATAAAATTAATTAGGAACTTTTATCCCTAACATCGGGTCACTATGATCGATGTGTCCCACTTCATACTTAATTGTTGACAATTAATCATGGAAAAGCATTACGCAAAATAAAAGTTTTGAACTTAAAATTAAATGAAACTAAAATAACTAGGGTGAACGCAACCATCAAAAAGTTATCTTAATCATAAAATGTGAACTTTTAACTAGAGTAAGTTATTAGTAAGGTTTTTGGCTTACTATGACAAGTCCTTTTTGGTGGGTTACAAAGCTCTAAAGGAGCCCTTGTATTTGGAGGGCCTGAAATTACAGGAGGCAAATGTAGTGTCACGTTTGGGCCAAATAATTGATCATCAAAGTATATTACCCAGTTTCAAAGAACTTTGGGTCCAACTTTGAATCGACTGTCCACAGCCTGACATTTGAATTTTTAAAAACCAATAAACAATTCGTGATATTTATGAGCATGCTAATGGATGCCGCACTCATTTTTTTTTTGTTGACCGCCACATGTCGAGTTCTGAAGGCTCCAAATTGTTGCTTTTAAGTCGTTAAGTTCCATAATTTTGACCCAACTTTGACCAGAGTTTCCACAGCCATCTTTTTGAGTCTTGTGAATTAAAAAACAATTTAAAATCTCTGGAAGAGTCTTGACAGATTCGTCGCAGGTTGATTTTGAAAATATGTGTGGGGTCAGATATTAAAGGATCCAAATTGTCAAAAAAAATTCAAAGTGAATGAAAAAGTCAGTCGCACTGCCAATGTAACCATTCTTAACTCAGGCAAACATTTTTTTTAAAACAAACTGTTTACTGCATGGTTTCACCAAGGCGATATACACTCTTGCCTTCGGTTTCACTAGATGCCCATGCATTTATTGAACCGTGTCCGCAGTTAATTCAATAATTAAAACTTAATTAATTTAAATTCATTAATAGCATTAAATTACTTGTCATCTTTGCCGTGGTTTATTTAGAAAATAAAAGTAAATTCATAATTAAGTCATATTTTGAGATTTCGTTTGAAACGATTTCTAAAAACGCCAAAATGTTTATTTTTTCCACGGAAATTATTTAAAAACCCGATTTAGGGAATTTTTTGGCTTTCCTAAATGCTAAGCCACAGTTTTCAAAAGAGCCAAAATTAAATTAAGCTGTCACACAAATGATCAAAACCAAAACATTGTGGCAAAATGTCAGAAATACCACAGTGCACGGTCAAAAACATTGAGAATTTTAAATTTTAACACAGAATTTCGGATTTCACCATTTTCACAATGAGAATATCAGAATTTTTGATCTTTACATTTAAAATTTCGGATTTTTGCGTTTAGAATTGCGGAGCTTTAGATTATTGCATTTAGAATTTCGGAATTTTTTGTTTCTACACTGGGAATTACGAATTTTGGATTTTTTGATGTCTGTATTGAGAATTTTGAAATTTTGCGTTGAGAGTTTCGGATTGTCACATTATCATAATGAGAATATCAGAAGTTTGGATTTTTACGTTTAGAATTTCGAATTGTAAAAATCACAATTCGATTGTCACAATTTGAATTTCTGATTTTTTGGTTTTCATATTGAGAATTTCGGATTTTTGCATTGTCACATAGAAAATTTCAGTATTTTTGATCGTTATAGTTAGAATTTCTGATTTTCGCGTGTAGAATTTCGGATTTCTCTATTGAGAATTTTGGATTTTTACATTATCACAATGTGAATTTTGGAATTTATATTTTTCATTATGAGCTTCGGAATTTCGAATTTTTGGATTTCGAATTTCGGAATTTTGGATTTTTGGATTTAGAATTTCAGAATAAATAATTTAATACATAATTGTACAGAGCACGAGGGCTGAGTTACCTCGACTATCTGAGGATGAGACAATGCTCCTCTCACAAATGCACAAATTACACCCTGCTTTAGGTTTGGTCGTAGTGGGGTATCCTGGACATAGACACCAAGTGTCACTCCAGGTCGCAATACTTGAAGAGAAAATAATGTACATACATTGCCATCTTTGTTTGCCTAGAAAAAAAGACGAGGAAAACATTCACTACAGAGATAATGGCAATAGCACTGTAACGGCTCAAAGGGTGAACTTCAGTGATCAACCACCGCATGAATCATATTTTGAAGGAAATAAATTCAAATCTAGTTATGATTATATGCCAACAATGTACACACCAGGTGGGACATATCCCACTCCAGCCAACGCAACAGCCCGCCTTTCAGCCAGGAGTACCGGGACGCACATTTATAGAACATACATGCGATTGGGATTTTTTAAAATTCAGCCCCTTAGCCTTCCTGGCTTCAGTCCCCAAAGCTTTTCAAAGATTTTATTGCTTACCGTAGGAGCATCGTGAGATCACTTTGAAAAAGTTTTTATGTAAATAAATGAGAAATTATTGCAATTCTGAGAAACTGACGCTTTTATTTTATGTTGTATTTACTGCCTGTAATTTATTTTGTTGGTTTAAAATTGCAACTAACTAAGCATTATATTTTAAAGTACAATAAACATTGTAGCCACATTTTAGTGACCAGCACCATGCTTTTTTGTATGTGACAAGTTTTTGTGAATATTTATTGCCAATTTTCGAACTTTTTTGTCGCTTGAACACAGCACTTTCCGCCTGTGCTGGCCTACCAGCTTGAATAACAAAAGCACCACATTTTAAACCTTTTCGAATTATTCTCCTACTAATAGCAGTTGGCTGGACTTTAATTTTTCGGCCAGAGGGTCTAGACATTCGTGTAGCAAAAAGACTGGCAACTTGAGAGCCTGTGGAATTTTTTTAAATTGCTGATTCATTTTTCTCAAATTGTGCTCCAACTCTGAGGTGTAATTTAATTTTGTTAATTGGCCAATTCTTATTTGATTAGCAATGTATTCATCAACTAACTTCTCAAATGTTGGGGAAATTATTGATTCTTCTAGAGCAGGTAATTCTGAATCACTATCACCTTGAGTAATGGCCAACTGGGAGAATAATTTCAACGAGGGAGTAATAAGCTCATCTGTGCCAACATCTATCACGTTTTTGTAAAAACTTGGATTGCTCTTCTCCCCGAGAGCAAGCTGTGCGAAAAGTGCCTTGTCCTCCGAGCTCAAAGCGGAACAATTTACAAGTGCCCCTTCCAAATAAATGTCAACAGCACACAGATGTTTACAAAATGACCCCCCATTTCTTTGTGGGTAGTCACAACATTCGTACTCCGTATCCACTAAGTACACTTATTCGGGGTCTGTACTCGAAGTAACATGTAACTCAAATTTGCTTATTATTTGACTTTTAGCGGAATTGACTTTTTAACCTGCCTCAGATAAATTAATTCTGGCCTGTTAACTCGAGAATGGGCAAGTTCAACAATTTTCGCTTGTGATAAGATGCAAAAATATTTGCAACAAAATCAACCAAAGCACAAAGATTATAAGATTTGCATCTTTGCAAGACAATGTCTTTGAAAATATGAATTGATGATTCCACAAAGTTATTTGTATTGTGGCCTCGAGTAGGTAATCTTTGATGGTAACAATGGGCCTATTCACCTGCTGTTTCATAAGGTACTTACATACAATTGAAAATTTGAATATTTTTTGCTCACCACATTATTTTGTAAGTTTTTATAGGCATTATCACAAGCTGCAGTTACACTCTCAAATAAAACTTCACGAAATAGTATCGAGATTGTTTGTCGATCTTGCTTTTCTATACCATGAGTAGTGACGCAAAGCCATCTCCACAGGTCTTGACAAACATGAAAAGTACATAATAACAAAGTGGTTTGAGGAAATACTTGCTTAAGAGCCGATCTTTCAGCTGTACTGTCGTCGGTCATTATGACACGAGTTAAATTGTTTTCGTCAGTAAATTTAATAAAAACGTCAGTAAAGTTACTGCCAGTAAAAATAGTTAAATTGTCAGTAAAAATAATTACTTCGTCAGTAAAAATAATTAGTTCGTCAGTAAAAAATAATTAATTCGTCAGTAAATTTTTCAGCAGTAAATATAATGGATTTGTCAGTACATTTAATTTAATACTCAGTAAAAGGAATTAAAAAGCTGGTATTTGAAACGGCATCGAGCAAATTTTGCAAATGGCAAAATACCGCCAACTTGCAATTTTTTTGAGAATCTATGCAGAAAATGAAATTACATTTTGTAATTTAAATATTTCATAGTAATCGTGTTGTTTTTGGGAAAAGTGCCATCACCACTATTTAGCTCATTGACTGAATCACGAAATAAATACACCAAGGGTAATTAATAAAACTTTTTATACAATCCTTTTAACAATATTAAATTTTAAAAATCCAACTTATCATGTTGATTAAATTTTTTCATTCTCCTTTCCTTCTAGTGACAATTAAAATAATGCGATCATTAAAAAAGTTGCCACAACTGTCTGAACTAGAAACAGATGATTCAGATACGGAATTTTTAAAGAGTCCAGCTGGAATTTACATTTTGTTGCACGCTGAAAATAGTGGGGTACGAGTACGAATAAATAAATTTTAATTACAGTTTGAGCGTGCTGATACACAATTAATTTAACATTTTGTTGTCGTAGATTAAAATTGAGAAAATATTTTTGTCAACAGGTCAATCTTTTCCGGGCTGAAAATTCTCATGACCTCAAGGTCTTGCTGGTAGTGGTTCTAAATACCAAATATGGATTTAGCAATGAAATAAACACCAACAACTATTGCTGTTTTTTATTTAATTTCTGTTCTACATCCGACTAAAATTAATGATATAAAATTAGGATTCTCAATTTACAATTTGTCAAACCCAGTTTGTAATAATTTTAAATGACATTCAAAAATGAATGAATCAATCACGGGGTGCATTTGTGTTTGTTAAAAGTTCTGTAATATTTTGATCATTTTTGAATGAATTTAATAAAAGTGTGAATTAAATAATTTAATGTTTTAAGAAATATTTTACATATCAAAAACATTTAAGTGACTGGCATAATTTTCAATGCAAATGGGAGTATTATTTTACTGTAGACTACTACTTTAGATTTTTATTGAAGATTGATTAATTTCGCTAATGATTAATTAATTTTACTGACAAACATTTATTTTTACTGGCGATTATTTAAATTTACTGACAAACAATTATTTTTACTGGCGATTATTTAAATTTACTGACAAACAATTATTTTTACTGGCGATAAATTAAATTTACTGACAAACAATTATTTTTACTGGCGATTAATTAAATTTACTGACGATTGATCCTTTTTACAAACGACTAACAATTTTTACTGACGAGTAATGATTTTTACTGACGATCACATTAAATTTACTAACGTTTTCATTAAAAATACTGACGCTAAAATTATTAACCTTATGACACTAGAATAACCATCACCACCAAATCGTTCCGCGTCAATTATATTCTTTCCTCAAATAAACGCTGCATTTTAACAGCTCATAGTTTGATTTGAATATAAAATGTAAGCCAATGGTAAAGCTCCTGCTTTACTTGCACAAAACATTAGCGTGATGCCAGTGTTCATCTGATCACAAGATCCAGTCGTGTCTACAAACCCAATTTCACCGGCACACTTTTGTTCGTGAATTCTTTGCATCAAAGGGGTAATTATTGTCACTGTGAATGGATCATCATCCACAACGACATTTATTTATTTAGACTCATATTCTTTTTGTTTGTCCCTCAAAATCTCCATAACACTTTTATTATTATTATTGTGAAACTTTATTAACGTGTTAAAAACGGTTCTATACATCCAAGATAGCTCTTCCACCGCGAACACAATTAAAAAATATTGAGACTTTTACAATTTTGATGAATTTCAAATTAGGACATGAAAAAAATTATAAGAAATATTAATTTGATCTCCTCTGGTAATATGTTGCCATAGTGTCCAGCCCCAAAAAGTTTGCAGTTGAAGAATTGTGAGTCAGAAATAATTTGATCCGGGCCAAAATTTTATTGGGAGGGAGTCCAGACAAATCCGGGCCAATAAGAGATTGGGAGGTAGTCCAAATTTTCATTGGTTCCATCCTTTCCAAAACTCCAATCAATCAAAAGTTCAGAGGTCAGGTCATCTTCTTGTGCACAATTTGGGCCAATCTTTTAGTGGTTCTCTCACCATAATTACTTGACCTACAATAAATTAAAAATTATCTGGTTATAAATATTCATGAGCAAATAAAATTGATGGATTTAATTACATTTCTACTTTAAAAAATTAATGAAAAAAATTAACTACCTCCATTGAGTATACAAATAAGTAATTGTTCGGGATGATGGATTAATTTGTGCATTGGCCAAAATTGAATTGACGTCATCACCAGTCTCTTCTGATTCAGCAGCAGTTTAACTTCATGAAAACTTTTCGCACCACTAGCTGTCCATTCCTCATCAAAATAGTGTAAAAATTCGTCTTGGACATCGGAGTCCGATCAATTTTCAAAAAGCGGTAGGCTTCTGTAACATCAGTTAAGTGGGGGTGATCAAATATAACCTGAAAAATAAACATTTTAATACCATAGAAATATTTGGAGGTGTTATTACATTTTGGGTTAGGCCAGAAATTTGTCTGACTTTAACAATTACAATTAGCCCTTGTTTTAAAAATCCCGTATTGTCCTTTCTGATCGTGTCAAACGTTTTCTAATTTATTGTCATTTCAATTTTAGCACCACAATTTTTGTCTTTTGATTTTGGTAATTTTTTGTAGCTTTTATTATTACTTTTGTTGTGACTATTGTGATGGCACACAAACTGTTTTTGATAAATAAATTTTTTGTGGATTACGATTTGTGCTTCAAGGATTCCAATTAGTTTTTGTTACTTTGCTGAACTTTTTTTTCCATTCGTCACAATAACCTGACCACTCTTGGGCGTATAACAAATTTTGGTTGCTATCAACAAACTTTGTTCGAATTTCAGCCTCAAATGACAGACCCTGTTGAGTAAAATTCACAATGACAAATTTGTACTCTAACGTACTCACGAGGGGAGAGTTAGGTCTGTTCACGAGCTTTGGAAATGGGACCGGTACCATTCGATAGAGAAAAAAATTAGAAAATTTATGGTACGAATATCTCGTGCTAACAGAGTCAGAGGTCACAGCTAGAGGTCAAAATGTAAATGACCCTAGGTATATAAGGATTTTATACCCAACCTACCTCAACAGCGACGCCGTGGAACGGTGGTAGAGCTACTCGTCAGATTTTTTTGGTCTCGGGTTCAAATCCCGGTGGGTCCACATAAATTTTTGCAATTTTTTTTGTTTTGAATAAAATAAATCTCATTATCATTAATTTATCTTACTAATATATTTATCATGATTTAACCATTTATTTTAATTAATTATAATTTAAGCCATTCAAATGTTATTTAAATAATTTAAAGCTAGAAATTGAAACAATAATTTTTAATATCGTATTTTTGTTCAAAGTATAACCTCTGGTAAATATAAAATAGTACACTTTTTAATTTATTTTATTCAAAACCAAAAAAAAATTTGCAAAAATTTATGAGGACCCACCGGGATTTGAACCCGAGACCAAAAAAATCTGACGAGTAGCTCTACCACCCCACCCCCCGTCGCTGTTGAGGTAGGTTGGGTATAAAATTCCTATATACCTAGGGTCATTTACATTTTGACCTCTAGCTGTGACCACTGACTCTGTTAGCACGAGATATTTGTACCATAAATTTTCTAATTTTTTTCTCTATCGAATGGTACCGGTTCCATTTCCAAAGCTCGTGAACAGACCTAACTTTCCCCTCGTCAGTAAACTTTCAAAAATATTCTGATCCATGTTCTTCAATTACTCCTACTGATGTTGCACACAACTAGAAAAAATAACGTATTTTAAAACTGACTTTAAAATCAACTCAAATTGCATCTTACAAAAGCACCTTAGAAACAAAGGATAGAATTCATGCCACTCGCGGCACTCACACAAGGACGTCAAAGGGGTGAATTTTAAGAAATCCCAAGCCCATGTATGTTTTGCAAATATGCTACCGGGACGGCTCTTCTGTCTTTCATGCCAAGTCACCCGTCGCACCCACAAGCGCCACGTGTCTTATTTCTCTGTAGTTTTCAGACCAAATAATTTTGGTCCTCCAGGCTCACCTGGTGGCCCCCTGGACGACAAGGTCCTCTGCATGGTCCATCTGACCCACAAGAGCCTCCAGGTGGACAGGACGGTTCATATTTCACACCGCACCGACCCAATGGTCCAGGTGATGAACCTCCGCCAGGAGGACCAGGTGGCCCTAGGCCACCAAGTGGACCGGGTGGGCTCAGACCACCCGGTAGTAAAGGCGGTCCTCCACATAGAGAAGGACGAGATAGAAATCTTCCTTTTAACGTAAACAGTAGAGTACGGTATCTTGTCTCTTCACAACGGGCAAAACCACTTCCGGAATATCGCTGGAACTCCATCCACATTTTCATCCCACTCCTCCTCTTCCTACAAAAGGAATAAAAGGTCAAGTGACAAAAAGCGAGGACAAGGGGAAAATGAGAGGGAGGACACTCATGCATTTGTGGCTTTATGCACACAATGCAATGGTGATCATAAACTTTTTAAATGTTGTGCGTTCATTTCTTTGTCCACGGAGGAAAGAGAAAAAATCATACAAAGAAAACATTTATGTTGCAATTGTTTTGGCTCTCACCGTTTACGTGACTGCAAGTTTAAATATATATGTGCAAAATGTAAAAATAAGCACAACACATTGTTGCATAAAAATTATTCTCCAAAGGATCAACAGGAGGAAAAACCGGATGTACCAGGTACATTGGGCAAACGGCGGCACTCCATTTATGTAAAAAGTCAAATGTACTTTTGACTACCGCTTTCGTCCATGTTAAAGGAAAAAATGGTTCATGGGATTTAATGAGATCCTTACTTGACCAGGGCAGTCAATCAAACTTTATTTCCCAGTCTGTGATGTCCATTTTAGGAATTTCTCGTCAAAATTCAAATGTGAAAATTACGGAAGTCGGGGGCGTGGACGTTGGGAGAGCAAAAGGTCAAGCCATTGTCCAAATAAAATCTAGTTTTAATGACGAGATCATTAAAGTGGAAACTCTCAGTTTGTCCAAAATAACCGGGAATTTGCCTAGGGAACAAGTTCGCACTACTTTTTGCAAAAATGCTGAAAAATTAAAATTGGCGGACCCCCATTTAGATGTTCCAGGTAAAATTGATATGCTATTGGGGTCATCGCTTTTTGCCAAAATAATTGGGGACGGGATTCGCAAGGGAAACTTGCTCAAACTTTCTCTTTTGGTTGGATAACTAGTGGCAATACAGCCAATTTAGTCTGACTAGTGTTTATCTATGTGCGGCGTAAGGAAGAGCGTACAGAGGACATCAGAAATTATTGGGAGCTGAAGGAACTTCCGTACGGGAATTCCTCATCCTCTGTTGAGCACAAGTGTTGTGAGGACAATTTTGTCAACACACACAAAAGGAGAGAAGATGGAAGCGATGAGTTGACATTGCAATTTAAACCAAAACCCGCCACCCCTCTTGGTAATTCAAAAGCACAGGCTATGAGAAGAGCCATTAATTTGGAGAGACGACTGAACGAAAAAGAGTTTGAGGAGTACAAGAAAATTATTCTCTTACAACACATCACCCGTACGAATAGTTTTTGATGGAACTGCCAAGTTTTCCACGGGTGTAAGTTTAAATGACATGTTGTACCAGGGACCAAAGACACAAAAGGATCTTTGTCCAATTCTTTTCAATTTTAGAATGAAATTAATTGCTTTGCTATGAACATTCGCAAAATGTTTCGCAATTTTTGGTTGAGTCACAAACACGTTAAAACGTATTTTATGGAGAGACTCTCCTGACCAAGAATTTAATGTGTACAGACTTTTAACAATTACATTCGGGTTAAATCGCTCTCCATTTAATGCAACGCGCACTCTCAATCAATTATGTATTGATGAGAAAGCATCTCACCCCATGGCAGTGAAAAATAATACATACATCGACAATGTGTGCAGTGGAGAAAAAGACGTAGAAAAAACTCTTTTCCTCCAAAAGGACATGCTTTCCATGATGTGAAAGATCAAATTGGAATTGCAACTATGGGCTTCGAATGCCAATGCAATTTTACAAAATGTACCGGAAGCGGCCCTGTCACTTGACCCCATTGAATTTTATGAGGAGGGTTTACTCTCCACTTTAGGAGTCCAGTGGCACCCTAAAAAAGATGAATTTACTTTCAAAATGATAAATTTTGGAAGGGGGGAGGGACACAGAGCGAACCACTCTGTCTACCCTTTCGAAATTGTTCGACCCACTCGGTTTTTTGTCACCAATTTCGGTTTGTGCCTAATTATTTATGCAGAAATTATGGGCCCCAAAATTAAATGGGACGACCCTTCATCCACTGACGACCACAAATGGTGGGATAATTATGTCAAAAGTCTCACACACATCAAACATATTCATATTCCCCGTTGTTTGGCCAAAACGGATTGTACATATGAATTACACACCTTTTGTGACGCATCAAAACATGCATATGGATGTGTATCGTATTTAGTACGTATTGGACAAAATGGAAAGAGATAGTCAATTAGTAATGTCCAAAACTAAAGTCTCCCCTCTCAAAAAGGAAACACTTCCACGGCTAGAATTGTGTGCGGCCGTATTGGGTACAAAATGACAAAATACATTTTGGATTCAATGACAGGAGAAATTATTATTGTACATCAGTACACAGATCCAATTCCAGTATGGTATTACATACTAGGCTTTCCTGAAAAATGGAAAGTATTTGAGAGTAATAGAGTCAAATTGATTCAAACTATTCTCCCTAATGCTACTAGACACCATGTGCCCGGTATGATAAATCCACTAGTTTGAGAATGACTTGTTGGGTAGACGTGGCTCCTTCTATACTGCGGTCAATTATTCGATCAACAGCAAGAAACATATGTTGTACACCATCCTGTCGAATCCGCTTATCCAAATCATCTCCCCGTTTTACAATGTCGTCCAAGATGTTGCACTTCCAAAACACTGGCGATGAGAAGTAAGCTGATACGATTCCTATACCGGCTATTGACACACACTGGTGGCGATCCCGAGTTGACACATCAAACTGACTAATTCTCCCCAAGATGGACTTTTTCAAGGGACTCAAAGTAATAAAATTGATGAAGTTCATCCTAGAATATATACACTGGGAGGCAGAGTCTGGGCAGGTTTCGTTTCGCTCTGAGCTCCTTGTCGGATAAAGCGCGAAAGGAAAATGTGCCATCCAAATCTCTAGAAAAGGCAAGATTCTCATCAATTTTTTTACATTGACCTTTTGGCCATTTCTTTCGCTTTACAGACACAGTGACCTGCCCAATCAGTGCTCCGAACGGGATCGGGATATCCCATCCCGTCCCGTCGTTCAATTATTTTTTATATTTATAAAAAAAGTATGAACATATTAAAAACATAATAGAGTTAAATTCCTTTCGTCAGTAAAAATAACTCCTGGTCAGTAAATTTCATAAATCCTCAGTAAAAATATTTATGCATATCAACTGACAATAAATATTGGGACTTAATAGGTAAATTCAATGTTGAAAATACTTATTTAGTACTTACTCGTAATTAAAAGTAAATAAGTAACAGACATTTAATTCTTCAGAGAATAATAATTAAATAATATTATTTTTATGAATAAAATAATATTCTGTATGACACAAGTGGCGTTTCTCTAGCCAATGTAAATATTCTGCTCAGTTTTAAATAAATTAACTGAACTCAATTTTACGTGTATAATTTTTAACAAATTTTAGTCTGTTAATTAATTTGGTAATATTTAATTGTGTCACAATTTGTGGCGATTGAATTTTTTACTCACACAAAAGTGAAAAAACTAACCAATAATTATTTTTACTGACGAAAAGAATTTAACTCTATTATGTTTTTAATAGGTATGTTCATACTTTGTTTATAAATATAAAAAATAATTGAACAAAGTTAAACTTGGGAAGGGCGAATTGGAGTCAAAAAGCGTATTTCAAAGGTTTTGGACTTGTAATTTTTCTACTCGTCTAAGGTAGATTTAATCACCGTTTTAAATTAAATAATAATATCTTTATTCAAAAATGGCGACACGTTTCGATTATAAATCTTCAGGCCAATTCCTAATTATAAATGAGGTACTAGTAGAGTGCTAGTAAGCTTAGAGCTAATATACTTGCTCTGTGGTAGTAAGCATAGGTAAAAAATCAAAGAATAGAATAGAGTAGCAAACCCCCCAACAAACGCTAGAGCCAGGGCAAAAAATCGCCGCAATCAATCCAACACTCGCTCAATGGTCAAACATCAGTTCAGACAGTCACCAAGTAAATTCATTTAAAATTTAAAAGCTCTATTTATTAGTTGACAAATTGTAGACTTAAATTCACACCAGGAAACGGTGTGAATTGAAACTGTTGAACTGAAAGGGTCCACTTGTGAGATTTTAAGCTGATAGAGATTTTCAGAATAAAGCACAGGAAACCCGAGGCTTAAGTCCAAATATATGAAAACGAAGTCATGAAAATCATAAAACATATTAGAGTATTTCTTTGACGGGCTGGCATTCGGTGAACTTTTAATTGTGACCCGCTACGATTTATTGCGTGGGTACGTCATTTTTGACAGTGAATTGATCTATTGTATAGAGTTTTGAAAAAAAGTCATTTTTATCTAGTCTAAATTCTAAAAAAAATTCTCCACCGAACCAGGTTCGGCAAAATGGAAGATTTTACACCCATGGGATGGAATGATTACCGATAGATGACGGTAGAAGTAGGGGGAGTTGGATTCCAACTCGGGTTGGATTTTGTCACTTTTCCAACTCGCGGGTTGGATTTCATTTCGACACCTAAAAACAATTCCCCCTCAACGTTTTCACACTCGATCACCACTACAGGTCAAATCCACCAAAAAACAAACATGGCGGTAATTTTTTTCTTTCACGGTGCAAATTCAAATGCATTTAAAAGAAATTAAATTTTCGTGTAATACAAATTAGTAATTAGTGTAGTAATCATTAAGGGTGAAATTATTCATTCCAAGGGTGCCAATAATTCATACCCATAATTTACTTGCCTTTTTATATTTCTCCAATGCTTCCCTAACTACAGCCTGAGTTTCAGCCGCTTCCATTTCTTTGCCAGTGAAAACGTCCCAATCTGATTTTCTCCCATTGTTTGAATTTTCAGCATTCATCCTTGAAATGAAAATTATTATGGATATAATTTAGGGTTAATTATATTTAATTGTAATTAAAGTATCAATATCAATATTTTTCTGTTCTTTTGCATAAACGGCCACGGGAAAGAATTTAAATTTTCAAAGGGAAATTGAAACTGTTACAACTGGGAAGAGAAGAGAAAGCCGTAAAATGTTGCATGATTTTACTGACCAGGTTAACTATTAATTAATAATTAAATTATTTGCAAATTAAATTGACAATTTAATTGTAGGTCATCAAAGAAAGAAAGGAGGAGTTGAGTCGAGAAAATCAAAATCCGACAGAACCAACTGACAAAATATCAAACCACGATGACGGCGTGTACTTTTATTTGGCAATGACCAGAAACGGCCAATCACAACAACGGATTTGGCTCAAATGAATTACTTGGAGTGTTGCATCAAAGAGGCAGGCTCTACCCGAGTGTTCGCTTCTTTAGTCGAATGGTCAAAGAAGATTTTCAATTAGGTAAATTGCTTTTGCCATTAATTTTTTTTAAATGAACTTGTAATTATATTTACTTTTCATGTACAATCTTTGGATAAAAGAGAAAAAGAAAAACCCCTCACGGAAATAATTATGAGACCCAAAGATGCAATTCGTTCTAAATGTTTGGGTGTCTTCGATCACACCTGAATAGTTTAATTTAATTTAGTTGCGAAAAAAATTGATGAAAAGAGTAAAAGAAGAAAATCTGTACGTGACTTTAATTAATTGAATTAAATTCACGACACTTCAAGTAGAACGTCCAGGTGAAATTTTACAAAAAAAACAATAGTTTTAACAAAATTATTTAAGATAAGAGTAATAATTGACGCGCACGGGGGAAGAACGGACGTCGTTAACGTAGTTAGGGACTTGTTTGTTTTAAAGTTTGTTTGTTTCAAACAAAATAAAACAAACGCGTTTCACAATTTTTATCCACAATCCATACAATCCTTTAGAAAAAAGAGGATTGATGGCAAATCGTCGTTAATTAACCAAATACTTAGTTAATTAAATGCTTAATTAATTTTAATTACAACATGGATATC
>JAQIVZ010001709.1:0-28555 GCA_034700945.1 Arrhopalites spinosus
GGCATAATTTATGTTCAAATCGGCGCCTTTTTGGGACCTGCACACATGCGCCTTCCTGAGCTTAATCCGGGCCTGGGTAGCCATGTCAAAGAACTCCCCAGTTTCAAGTTTAAGAATACCTGCACCATTGATAATGGGTTGATGACCTTGACAACCAAGTTTGAGTTTTTTCCATTTGTACAAGAATTTTTTGAAAAAGGATCTCAAAAATCAATTGTAGCAGGGGAAATTATTTCCATCATCGAATTAATTCGTCGCTATAAATTTGACACTGCTAAGGAGAAGTGGCTTGTGAATGTTGTGGGAAAAGAACTTCTACCAAAGCCAGCTGAAACTAATTGCGTCGGGTATACTGATTTTTTTGTTCACCGACCATTACTCCCCCTATTAACACGTCATGGAGAAATTTTTGAATGTCTCAATCACAAAATTACTTTCCAAGACATGATTAGTATCTGTCAATTTTAAAAAGGAAACATGAAAATTTTATCGGACTACATCAAGAAAGATCGAGCTGATCGAGAATTTAAATGCACCACTGAGAGTTGCGAGTCAAAAATTAAAAGAGTCCTTGTTCCTTTAGAAGAAGCTCCATTACCCTTTTTACTTAGAAAACCAATTAAATATTCATGACGTTCGCAAACAAATAAAATTATTCGACACAGTTTATAAGCGTTTTTGTGCAACTTTGGATACCAGAGAACACTTTATTTCGGTGTTTCCGTATGAGAAACGTTGGATTGTATACGATGGCATGAAGTCTGAACTTATATATGCCAATCCATTTCCGAAGTATGTAGCTGCTTCAATAGTGTGGTACATTTAAGCTTAAAGTAGTTACAAAAAAGATATATGAAATAGTTAAATTAAATCTAATCTTGCATTTCAGTTTTGTACATTTAAAAATTTGTAACTGAATAGTAAAAACATTTTTTCATGTCCAAAAGTCTTTGCCATTTTGAAAAATTTCATTTCAGCTTATTTTATTCCCACAAATTACAATATTTTATTTAAATTAAACAGCTAACGTCTTATAATTTACCTAGTATAGAAAATGGGCATGAGTCATTTCAACCCTGTGGCAAAATATTCCCGTGCCAACTTCACGTTTTCAGCACGGAAAAATATTTCGAAAAAAGGACCCTGAGGGCTCTAAAATTATTCCGTGCTAACTTTACGCTTTCAGCACGAGCCCCGTTCCTTGCTAACTTCGCGTAACTTCGCCTAAAATGATAGTCAAAATTTGGGTGATTCTATTGGTCACTTGTTGTTGGGTCCATGGAGTGACAATTTGTCCCTCTGAAAATGACATGGGACCGCCCTGTAACTGTTTTTAAAATGAGTTTGGAGTTGACCAAGTTGTGAAAATTATGGACCCAATTTTAACAAGGCCATGTCAGCCCTGAGAGTGACCAACAATTTGTCAACAACAGAATGGCTTGACCTTGGAACATTTCTTGTCCATAGTCTCGGCCCCATTACTTATGTTGACCTGGCTCCTCTAAAAAAAGTCAATTTTAGTGAAATCCGATTGTCATTGGACACGGGCGTTGACCTCATTGTGGGTGGAACTAATTCAACAGAAGAAATTGACATTGATCCCTTCCGGTTCAGTACACGTCACTTGGAATTGTCTAGAAGTAATATTAGTGACTCTAGTGTGACAGAATTAATTAAATACATGGATGTTGACAAATTGACCTCTATTTGGGTCACCCAAACTAGAGGCTGTTCCGGATTTGACCTCTTTCACGAAATTGGAATCGATTGACCTTGCAAGAAATAAAATAAGTAAAATTGGTGGAGGTCAATTTAGAAAGAATGGAAATTTTTATGAAATTATTTTATATTACAATCAAATTCAAGAAATTGGTGAAGATGCTTTTTTATTTGACCCTGTTCAAGATCAAGGTAAAGGGTCAAGAGATTTAATTAGCAAGAGTGGCATTGGACTTGTGGGGATGGAATTGATAGACAAGTCTTTTCATGTCAATCATGGACTGGACACTTCCGGTAAAGAGCTCTGGATTGGCCTGGGGGAAAATAAGTTTGAATTTATAAGTGCAATTAAATTTGAGAAGATTTTATTGGCTCATCCATTAAATATGTTATTTTTAAATGATAATAAATTTAATTGTGATGAACGTATGCGCTGGTTAAGAGACAAGAAAGATGACTATGAAAATCGGGTTTTTGAGATTGACTGTGTCAATGACCCGGGTTTTACTATTTTTAATACTAATTTATTGTCTAATGGCACCCACAATTAAATTAAATCTAGTTTAATAAAATTAGATGTAAAATATGAATTTTGTGGAATATTTCAAGCTTCATTTAAATCATTAGCATCAACTTTCATTGTCTCTTTCATGTCATTTAAAATAAATACAAATAAATCAGTATAAATTGTATTTAGTAATTAACTTACTTGAGACTCTAAAATAATTTTATAATTAAATACAATAAATTTACAATCTATACTGACGTCATTGACAACTGCCAAATCGACACTCATCACCCATCACACTCTTGAAACAATTTTGAGACCAATAAAATTATTTCATCCCTTTGTCCATTGTCGTCTCAGCTCAAAAAAAATTATTTCTGACACATGTGTCACACACAAAGGAAAAAAAATGTCTCACAATTTATTTAGTAAACAAGTCTCTCCAAAAAAAATGGTTCAATTTGATCAATAATTTAAAAAAAGTTTTCAAGCCATTCTCAAAGTCATGACTCTCCTCTCAGAGAAAATTCTTTTGTACAAAATATTATTTTAAAAATTCCGTTTGTACCTCATGACTGAAAATCTGAAATTTTTTCGAGCCATGGCTCGGTGTCGACATTCACAGAAAACTTTGGTCGGTGTAGAATCAACAATTTCCACCATTTTTAACTTTTAAGACATTTTAACCATTTTGTATTATTTTTACCATGAAAATGCTCTTCATCACTTTGATTCACCCATTTTGTTTTATTTTACTAGTCAATTTCCCCAATTTAATTCCTTCCCTTAAAGCCATCGAACTCACCAAAAAATTCCAAGTCAAAGCCACCGACTTGACCCCAATCACGGCTGACCTAATTGACAATTGTTTTGTTCATTATTTAATTTATGCTGAAATTGTTGACTTTTTTGGCACCAAAATTTCATCCCTCGTCAACTCCCCAATTAAAAAAACTCAAGCCGTTCACATGTACATGAGTCCCTTCCGATCCCTCTACTGGCGAATGTTTGAATTACAAATGTCTCCATTAAAATCCCTCAAATACATGAAATGTTACGTCAACATTGGTCTTTTGCCAACAATTCGAAATCTTGATCATTTTACTCTTGTCACTGATCATAAAATTGACCTCTCAATGTCAAGAGTCAATGAAGCACTAAGAATGACTCTAGTTGTGGAGTCAAGATGGTTTCAAAATCATTTTGAATTTTTCCGCCCTTGTTCCTCTCAATTCTCTGAATTTTGTCATCCATTAAAATCCATGAGTCCACATTTTTCTTTATTTTTGACTCAATCCACCAATAAAATTTATAAATATGGAGCCCCTCGAATAATTTCAAAAATTGCCACACAATTCTCAATTTTATTTCAACGAACTCTTGCCACTCTTTATGTGTCAAGTCGACCTGTTTTTATTTTTATTTGTGAGGAAGATCCAGGGCCATTTGTCGTCCGATTTCGAAGCGGGTCATTCAAATTTCGAATTAAATATAAAATTTTATTTGGCTTCTATTTTCACCTCCTCATTGCGCACACAAGGTCAAGTGACCATGGGAGTACATTTAAATGGATTGACTGCAAAAATTGGAGAAAAGGCTCCTCCTCCTGTTACAATAAAATGATGACGTCATACAATGAAGAAATTGCCAGTGGGAGGAATATTTACTGGAAGGCGGCAAATACAAAAAAACGCAATTTAATTCAAACCACTCAATCACCATTCAGCAGAGGGAGTGAAAGCGGGAAACTGGATGACGTCACAGCAACATTTCTCCTAAATGGTCTCAATAGAACTTTCATAAAAGAGGCGTGGCACAAAGATATTTATTGGCGCGAATTTTCATTTGAGTCTACTTCCAATTTATTCGCAGTAAATAGTCCAAGTCCTAATCAAGTTTTCATCACAGGATATACAAAACCTTTTAAATTTATTACAGCAGATGGCGTCCTCCAGCTTAAAAATTCTTTTCGTGTTTTCCTCAAGCCACTGGAGCCTGCTGTATGGCTCGGGCTCGTCATTTTTATCATGGTGGCAGCTTGTATCATTTTAAAGGTCACAATCTTGACCCAAAATGTTGTGTGGTCATTTCAAACCTATTGTGAAATATTATTCTGGATTTTCCCCATATTTTTTGAGCAATGTGACCGAGAAGTTCCGAATTTTGAAAGAAGCAAAATTTCTGAAATATTTCAAAAAATCCGCGCAAGATTATGTAGAATTATATACATTTTTCTACTATTTATGGCCCTAATTGTGACTAATGGCTACAAGGGGATTGTCAAATCAGAATATGCCCTGCCCTACCCATTTGAGACCCACTGGACCAATTTAGGTCCCATGATGAAAGTGAAAGAAAATTTTACAATTTATTTATCAGCCCAATCTGAATTTGATTGTGACCCAACGAATGACCTCATCGATTCATTTTTTCAACAAATATTTGTGCTCAAAGGTCAATACAGAGAGACTTTACATTTTTCTAAAAATTTGGAAGGCGAGGCTACACTTCTAGTTAGACAATGTCAAAGTATTTGTGTCAAAATGGGCGTCAGCTTGGTAGCAGAGCTTGCAACGTCATCTTGTGGGAAAGAATTAATGTGCCAGGAGGCGCTGGAAGCATTAAAATTAATAAATCGAACTCGTTTCATTTGCCCAATTGCTCCAGAATTGATGGATTTAATTCAAAATAAATTGAGTCGACCGAAGACTGTGTTTGTAATTCTGGCGGATGAATTTGAATTTTTTTGGAAACTATTCCAATCAACAATGGAGGCTGATGTGAGTGGGATTAGATTTGGGCATAATGAGGATGAGTTACAGGAGGATGAGTACAATAGAAAAATGGTGGGCATTTCCATGACGGATGGTGACGATGAATATCATCGAGATTTAGTGCCTAAAAGAATGAAAACACTTTTAGCCAGTGGAATTTATTCTTTGTGGGTCAAGTGGGATGAGATTCGGTACAAGGATAAAGGTCAAAATCAAAATGGGTCGATTTCAATCGGGTCATTTCAAAATCAATCTCAATTGGAGCTAGTAGACGTAGACTTGGAGGTCGACGAGGTCAAGCCCTTGTCATTTAAAGGATCAGATATTCATTTAGTTTTTAATGTATTTGGAATATTTATAAGTTTAGCCATTGTGAGTGTCTTGATGGAATTTTGTGTCCATTTTTTTTAAAAATAAGTCAAAATGGCAGCGACAATTTATGAGAATATTTATTTTAAAAAAATTGAATAAAGCATTCCTTATTATGTAAATAAGAATGAATAATATTATTATAATATAATTATTATTTAATTATTAAATTGAAATTATTTCACTGTGCTCAGAAAAAAACACAATGAGATCTTTCATTTTATAGAGATTCCTCTCATGCCACTCAATTTATCATGTAAAACGTGTAAAAATTAATATTCTAAATGAGAAATTTACAATGAAAAAGAAATTGGTGAGGATCCTTTTCTATTTCAATGTTCAAGATCAAGGTCAAGGGATTTAATTAGCTAGAGTGGCATTGGACTTGTGGGGATGGGATTGAGAGACGAATCTTTTCATGTCAATCATGGACTGGACACTTCCGGTAAAGAATGTAAAGAGCTTTGGATTGGGTTGGGTGAAAATAAGTTTGAATTTATTACTGCAAATTTTTGAAAAGATTTTTATTAGCTCATTCGTTAAATATGTTATTTTTAAATGATAATCAAATTAATTGTAATGAACGTATGCGTTGGTTAAGAGACAAGAAAGATGACTATGAAAATCGGGTTTTTGGGATTGACTGTGTCAATGACCCGGGTTTTACTATTTTTAATACAAATTTATTGTCTAATGACACCCACAATTAAATTAAATCCAGTTTAATAAAATTGGATTGCGAATGTTAATTTTGTGGAATATTTCAAGCTTCATTTAAATCATTAGCATCAACTCTATAATTGCCTTCAAATGTCATTTAAAATCAATATAAATTATTTTGAGTAAAGATTTCCTTGAAGGCGAAAGCTCGAAAGACGCGACAGGGAGAATTTTTTGAAAAAACGACAATTTTTTTCTTCGCGAGAAAAGCTTGAGAGAACAAATGGACAATTAAAGTCTGTTCGTATTTAAATCGTTGATTGTGTTGAATCATTAAAATTAAACAATATTTGGTTAATTGTTCCTGCTGCTTGTGCTTAGAATGGAGATGGAAGCATCTGGAAGATTCGATTGCAAAAATTGCATTTCCATTGTAAGTTTCAATTTGAAACTTTCAAAATTAATTTTTTTTTATTTCCTTTTGTAACTTTTGTATGATGAATAGTTTTTAATTGTCATTTTAATTGTAATTAAAGGCTCAAGAGAATGCAAGACTACACAAGTTGATTCAAGATATTACAAAACAATTAAATTCGTTTCAAAACTCCAATCAATCTTCGCCCGACAGCATATCATCTGCAATTTACTTTCTTGAAAATGTACGTTATAAGAATATTATATTTCATTATAATTACATATTTATCATTTAAAAATATAAAGATACTACTAAATATTACTAAAAAGTTTATATAATATTTTAAAACATTGTAAAATTTCATTTTTTCAGATTGACAATATTCTCGTGGTCAATAATTTCAAATCTAAATCTGAAATGACAACAACGTCAACTTGGGTCTCGTCATCATCTTCGTCGGTCAATCAAGACAAGGACTTGATGCCACCACCGGGTAGTAGAATGAAAAGATCATACAGCTCAAGATCTTCTCCGGTCAGTCCTTCCAGTAGTACTAATGGAGATTTGACATCCGGTTCGACCAGGAGGGTGCCATTCAAGAGGCCAACAGTAAAAAAAGAATTTACTTTTCCCATTGGAGCTCAAGATTGTTTGAAGGGACTCAATTTCGTCATCAGTGGGACCATGTCGGGTCATATGAGTCAAAAAAATCTTGTGACAGCAATTCAGTTTCATGGAGGTCATGTCATGTCAGCGGTGACGTCGGAGACTAAGTTGGTCATTGCTGGTGAGCATCCTGGATTGGTCGTGATTGAGACGGTATTTAATTTAGTTTATCATTCAATTATAATGATAATCAAATAATATTTAATTGTCGTATATTATACGATACAATACAATGACATACTTGTACATAATTGTTTTAATTTCTATTTATTTTTTTAATTATTTATCAGGCAAGACAACTAGAGGTTCCTGTCGTGTCTCCACAAGATTTGCTCAACTTGATTAAAAACTCTGCACAACAACAAAAGTGAATCATCATTAAGTAATACTTTAGTAATAGTACTATTTTATTTTCAAAATGTTCTTTTTTGAAATGTTGAACACTGAACAGTTTTTTTGGACTTTTGTAAAATCCCTTTTACATTTTCATTATTTCATTTGTTTAAATAATGAATAATTAAAATTTTTTTTGATTAAAGGATATTGATATTAGTACATGTTAAGTTGTACTGAATTTTTAAAATTAAAAAAAATGATTTAATTTAAATTTTTTTCTTTTTTAATCTATGATCATTTCATTTTTTTTAAATTGTTATTTAACCTACTTAAAAGACATTTTAAAATAATAAAGTTTGATCATTTTACTTTGGAATGAAAAATTGACGGTTCTTTGTTATTATTTTTAATTACTTCTATTGTACTTTTATGGAAGTACTTAATGATCATAATTTGCATTAATTAAGTTCATTATTTAATTTTTTTGAACATTTTATTTAATTTTCTTGTATCACAATTTGTGATTCAGAAAGCATGTATCATATTATGTACATTTGCTCTGTGTTCAATAAATCCCAGTTATTTCCCCTATTTTTTGATCGAGGCCTGTTAGCTCAATTCATTTATTCCCAACAATGTTTCTTCTAAGATTTACAAAGGTCAGATGTTCAAATTCCAGGCCAATTTATTTTTTGTAACTTTTTTTTGTCATTTTTTTTTAAATTTAACTGAATAAGAAATTTTGAGTCTTTGGTATTGATTTGGCTTTTTAATTTAATTGTAATAATAAAAATTACATTTAATTATGACATTGATTAACTTAATTTTTCCAAATTCTTTAGTCTTCCTCTGGACATTTCTTGTCACAGCTGACCACAAAATCAAAAATTTGACCTGTCAGGATTGTTTGAAGCAGTGCAATTAAATTTGTGGAATTTTTTGCAGTATGAAATTTTTAAATGTAAATTTAAAAAAATAAAAATAAAAACTTGCCATTCAAGCTCCAGCTCAACTCGAGTCAAGTTGACTATTTTTTTTTTTTTAAAAAAATAAACTTCCGGATCAAAATGAAAAAAATTCAAATCTGGTCCATTTTGGGCGTAGCCCTTGTTCTGCTAAGCATTTAATTAATTTTAATTAAAATAAATAAATAACAAGATAAATTAAATAATTATTAATTTTTTTTTCTCTTTCAGTTTCTAAAACGAGCGTCAAGGCTTACGAACGTGATGATGATGGTGGCGACGAACCACCTCCATATGGTTTCGACGATGAAGTCCACAATGAAGAAGATGGACAAGGCCGAGATGACAAACAATCTGGTGAGACCAAATATTGACCTTTGACCTCGTTAATTGTTATTTATTAGGAAAGTTGATGAAATAAAATAATTTAATTTTTGAGTAATCAATTGAATTAATAATTGTGGGTCGATTATAGTAAAATCTCTGGGTCGTATTTCTAATTCTGTGGGCCGAATTTATAATTGTGTGGGCCAAGTATTTATGGGTCGAAAAAAGTAAAATCTGTGGGTCGAAATTCTAATCCTGTGGGCCGGTTCAATAATACTTCATAAAAAAAACCCAATACCAAAAATTTTGAAACGGCGGGGCTTTTTTTTAATTTGATTTTATTTGCCGTTTTTTTATATTTACACAGTCCTCACATAATAATTAAATTAAAATTTTCCTTTGTTAATTTTAAAGGGCTTTTGTATTCAAAATTAATCATTTTAATCTACAAATTTTTTATTTTTATTTTCTTTCACCAATTTATTTCAATTGTCCACTTTTTTTGGCTCATTGTCCACTTTTGTGCCAAAAAACTCTTTTTTATAAAAAAAATATTTCAGATGTTTATCAATTCAATTCAATTTTTTTTTACAAAGAATGACCTTATTTGACCTGTCAAAAAAACATTTTATTTCCATTCTCATTCATGTCATCAAATCAAATTCTTCCCCTTTTTTTGCAAATGAATTCGCGACTCCATAAATAGAGCTTTGAGGAACCACAAATGTTACAGTGTAAAAAAATAAGTTAAAAAGAGAAAAAAATGGCAAAATTATTCGCATGTGCAATTCTCCTTACTCTCCTCCTCGTTGCAGAGTCCGTAAGTTAATTTTGAGTTAATAATAATAATAATTGAAATTAAAACTAATTTGAAATATAGGCAAAAAAACCCGGGAAAAATGGAAAAGGAAAATTGAGTCAAAAAAAAATGGCGGACGACAAAGTCCGCTCAATGTTAGCACAAGCGGACGTGGATTTAGGAATTCATGAAAGAGTTTGCGAACTTTTGGATGGAAAATGTAACAAAGAATTGCCCATCACTGCGCAGGCCTACAGAGAGCAAATGGCGGACGGAAATAATTATTTTGTGGCAGTGGAAGCAGACAATCAAATATTTCATATTCGTCTCCTTGAACCCTCAAACAATGGCTCCGTCCTTCTCCTCGGGGTCAAAGGACCCAAAGCTAAAGCTGACCGAATTGTTCCTTTTTAATTAATTTTAATTAATTAAATTGTTCAAATTAATTTCCCTACTAAATTCTAATTATTTTAGCAACATGTAGAACAATAAAAGAATATTTTGAAAAAACAAATCATTTTTAAATCTCCCGCTTTTTCTTCACATCTCTAATTTTTTAAAAGAATATAATTTGGCGGTAATAACTGATAAGATAATTATTGCAATTATTATTTTTGAGTATTTAATTTTTAATGAACATTTAAGATTGTCTTTTTTAATCCTGATTACACACTTAACATGGATTGTAGACTGAAATTGTAATTAAATTAATTATTTTTTTGTCTCTCACTTTCTGTAATTTTTTGTGATATTTTGTTTTGAGATAAATATAAAACTACACTTTGTCGACGGCTCACAATTAATTATAATTAATTTTTGATATTTTTTTAAATGTAATTTAATTTTAGACAGCTCCAACTTCATTAGGAGACATGCGAGTGGCATTGAGGACAAAGACTTTAAAGTCACTTGGCAATTCTTCATCGTCGTAAAGTCTCTCACAAAAATAAACTCGACGAAGTCGACAATTGGCATGAATTTGAATCCGACAAGCCTCCACATAAGTCGTCCCGTAAGCTCGACGTGTAAAGTCACACAAATTGACTTGAATCTTCAAATTTATTTAAAATTAAATAATTAATTTAATTAAAATTAATAATTTAATTACCTGATTCCAACCATCATCCAGTCTAAGGGGCATTGTACAATTAAAGGGTCTGACTCTAGTACAAGATTGAAAATTACTAGAACGAAATCGTCGACGGAAATTACGGTCGTCCAAAACCTGAATAATTTTAAATTAATTAATAATAATATTATTAATTATTTAATTATTAATTAAATAATTACCTCGACTTCAAAAGAAAAGAATCGTTTGAGATTCTTGACGACGAGGACAAGGAAAGGGAGACGGATGCCAAGGGTGTCGTAGGGACATGTTGGACAACTGATGTAAGTTGTACTGATATTATTCCCTACTATTTCAAGGGTCAATGACCGAATGTCTGGGTCTGTGATTCGCTTCACGTGACCATTCATTACCTACAAGTACAATTACAATTATTAATTTAATTTTAATTAATTAATTGAGAAATTATTTGATTTTACCTGAGTACACCAAATATTAAGGGGGTTGTAGCCAATTGAATAGAAGACTGAGAGAAATCCACTTTGATAGGCATTTCGAAACATTTTTTAAAATTATTTTATTTTTGAAAACACTTTTTAAAATCACTTGTACTCTCCTAAATTATCAAGAGAATGTGGGGTTTTATTTAATTATTTTTAATTGTTGTGAAATGAGCCTTTATTTTTAAACAATGGACAACTTGTCACAACACCAATTCTATTCACACTGACCCCTCAATGACCTTTGTGCTTGTGTGTGGTAGGCAGTGATTATTTTTTTGGAAAATTTTAAAAAATTAATTATTTTTTTGGGTTCTTCAAACAACATGGAGGACAGGTCTCCATGACAAATGGAAAAAAATTGCAATTATTTTGGCAATAGAATTAGGCGGGCTTTTGCGGTGGATGATCGGAATAATTCCGAGTCACAATTATTGTGACTTTAAATGGATTTCTAGTATGGAAGTGTCAAAGGTCAATCCTTTAGATGAATTTTAAGGTTTTAATTTTAAAAATATTTAAAATTCGTAAATAATTTAATTAATAATTAATTTCAATTATCTCTTGAAAGGCAAGTCAATTATTTTCATTTTGAAGGAACCATGTGACATGATTTAGTCATTTTTTTGACCTTTGAATTTTTCACTCATGAAAATTGAGCTCAGGGTCAAAGTCAATGTCAGCGATTTTTTTGTCTCGACAATTTGAATGACTCGTGCCGACTGCCGCGTATTTTGTGGTATAAAAATCTCCATAAAAAATTTAATGGCAGGGGAGGGGCCATTAAAAGTCAAGTGTAAAAAAAAGAATTTTAATTGGTGGAAATTAATTTTACAATTAAATTCAGCTAGAAAATTGGGTCAAAATAATTTACCTTGAATATTTTTATTTTCAAATACATTTTTGACCTTTGACTGTAATCTTCATGCGTAAATATTTTTGTGTAGAGAAAATAAATGTCCTCCGAGAAAAAGTTTTTATTTTAAATTTTTTATTAAATTGAATCATTTCTAGTTTGGTCAGCAAACAATTTAACAAAATTTTAACTTCCTGTTAAAAAAATATAAACTTTTTTAACCAGAAATTAGTCAATTTTCAAAATTTTGTACAAAATCATTTAACACAATTAAATGTGAAAAAAAAATTAAAATTGGTAGTTTTTAATTAATCCAAATAATTAAATTTTGTGTAGTTAATTGTGTGTAATTAAAATGGCGGACACGGTGACGAAAAAGCCATTAATTTTATGGCGACGAATTTTTTATTTGAGAAGACTCGAACAAGAAACACCAACACAAGCTCAAGGTCATCCAAGTCCACCAAGTGACCCATCATTAACTTTTAATTAAATTCTAAATTCATTTTTAAAATATAATTAACTTGACATTTAAAATTGTAATTAAAACAAAATTAATTCTTTACATTTTGAATTTTATACCACTTGATTCATTTATGCGCGCACGGGCACGATTTTCTGAAGATGGCGTACGACCCACTTGAAATTCCATTTTGACCGTTAGTACCACAAGAGATCAATAAACTGGTTGGTTCCTTGTCAAAGGTTAAAGGGGTGTCACCATTATAACTATGACGGGCTGTGTTAGTATTGATGAGGTCAATGTCAGTGACCTCAATGTTTTTGATGAATAATTTATTGTTACATAAATAAGGCCAACATGTTAACATTACATTGAAGTAACCCGAGTCATATTTCCAATCCATTCTGACCTGTCACAAAATAAACAAAAATTTGACCCAGGTCAAACTGAATGCATTTACAATGAATTTTGAAATTTAATTTACCCGCTCAATTTCTCCCAATTCTAAAGAAGATTGAATTAAAAATGTTAAATTGGTTCCATATTCAAATTTCAGATTGCTGAAAAAAAATTTCATTTTAATTAATTAAATTAAAAGTCATTTAAAATATTTTAATTATAAAAACACCAACTCAGTCTCCGGAATTGCAATGTGGTTGACGCATGACCTTGACCCCTGTAAACTCATTTTCAATTGTCCTTGAACCCACTTGGCTTTTTCTCCTCCTCCTCCCAATTCTATTCTCACACGGTAATGGCGGCCTTTAAATAAATACAATTAATTGTAATTTTTTTTTAAAACAACTAAAATTGCCGCCTTGGCTTTACCACAAAAAGGCGGGGATTTCCCTGTCGACATGAAGAAATTCACCAGTGACTCATTCCCAATTTGATACTTGTCCGCTTCCAAACCCAACAGCGCACAATTTGACCCATCCACCCCACAAGATGAACACTCGCCCTAAAAACCATTGAAAAGTTGACCTCTGACCTCTCAAAAATAATTTCACTAGTACCCGCAAGTAAGTAGCATAGTCTTTGCATTTATGGCCCACAAATTGGCAGTTGTTGAGAATAGACTCAGTAAAATAAAAGATGGCGCGATGATGATCACAAGCAAAAATTTCTCGGGTAGCTTCATCAATGCTTTGAGTTCTCAAAAGTGAATTCGGTTTTTCATAAATTTCACACCCGGGTTGATTCTTGCCGTCGTTTGGATAAAAATCTGTCAACTTAGAAATTCCATTTTAAACCGCCAATTTTTAAAAATTCTTTCGCCCTTTAAAAAAAACTTTTACCCAAGTGACCGCAACTTTGGGACATTCCGTAGCCTTAAAAAATCAAAAAATGGGTCACTGACCTTAAAATTCCCGCCTAAAATTAATTTTTTACCCAAAAGTAAAATAGTTTGCCCATCAGTGTGGATAACGTCAACGAATTTAGCGTCATCTGGTGACAAACGGACGATTTCTGGCATGTATTGAAATAATGGCTCAGCTGGTGGAAAATTCAAAAATTAATTTTACAATTTTAAATTGAAAAATCGTTTTTTTTCCTTACCCGGATCCAATCCGGTGATGCGGCCAAATCCCGGGAGACTATTGCCAACATAACCACAAATATGTGACCCCAGTGAGTGACCTATACAATGAATTTGGCCCACATCAACTCTCGCCAATTCTTGAATTAAATGAACAATCTCCAAAGCCACCAGGCGGGTATTTCCAGCTGCTTGGGGGTACAATGTAGAGGAGCCTTGAGCCCAATCGACAACCAAAATATTGAAATCTCCCGCCAAAAGTAATGCCAGGGCTAATTCGGTGACCCAAAAACTTTTAGCTTGGTCTAAAAACCCATGGACAATTATTTTGATGGGTGTGCCATAAAAAATTGGACGGTAGAGTTGGGTTTGGTTTGTATAAATTTCTATTGGCTGGAAAATGTAAAAGAAAATTTTAGTTTTTTAAAATTACCGCTCAAAAAATAATTTTTTTTACCCGCTCAGTTTGATTTCGATTGTAGAGTAAAAATTGAGTATTAATTTTTTGTCTTGATTGAGGTAATAAATTAATTGGACGATAGAGAAGATGGAACCACTCAGGAGTTGTTTGGAGACAACCCAATTCATCATAACATTTAATTGTGTCTACAATTAAAATTTAAAATTAATTTCAATTATTTAATTTAAATTATTATTTAAATTACCCGCTGTTTTACTATTATTGTCAAATGGAATTGACTTGGACAGACATCTTGACTTGGGGGAGTTGGGATTGGGATGAAAAAAAGTCCAAAATTCACCCAAAGCAAACCCACCCCCAATTGACTGAGGTTGATCTAGCCAAATGAAAAAGGTCAACATGATGACCTTATAATTGTACTCCTTCATTTGTTTTTAATTGTGGTGCACATGTTTATTAATTAAAATTAAAATGACTCTCTTGATGACTAAAAACAATCCTTCAAACTTTTTTATTTACTTTAGAGTGAGTCAACTTGAGAGATAAGACGGGACAAATTTAAAAATAAAAGATAAAATTAAAAGGTCAAAACATTTTAAATTTAATTTTAAGTTAACTTTACAAATTACAATTAATGGACTGTTATTACATTTAAAAAAATTTTTGATGATTTTTTAATTTTTTAATTTCTGTACAAAAAAGATTAAAGTTCCTTTTAATGAAAAAGATGAATGACAAGCCGGAACTTTTAATTTTTGTCAATCTAAGCCAATTTAATTGGTACAATTTAAAATATAATTTAAATTAATTCTCCAATTGAATCAAAATTATATTTTTAAGTATTGATTCCACTTTTTAACAAGAAAATTAAACTTTGAAAAAAGCCCTCCCCTCCAGTCATTTTTTAAATGGCGTTGAATTTATCGAAAAGTGAGAAGAAGGGAGACAACTTGATTGATGACAAAATCAATAAAAGTGGGTGTCGAAGTTCGTTGAATAGTGTGAAAATCTCCCACCTTAATCCCCACAGTCTCCACCCCCCTCACTCGCCTCTCCACCCAATCCCGATTGACCTTCCACCTCAAACACCGACTCCTCACCCATACCGCCATCTTCAAGTCGGTCATTTTTTGAGAGAGGGAGAAGGCCTTGTCAAATCCAATTACAAAAATGAGGACGGCATAAATTCCGACCATAATGAAGACCAAAGAGAGGAGAGGGCGCGCCACCAGTCCACGGATGCCAAAGAAGAGAGCGGAGGTTGCAAAAATATTTAGGGAACATTTATCAATGAGGATGAGGTAGGCGAGAGTGTAATTAAATAATTTGATCATCAACACAATTTTCTTGACCTCTTCACACTCCTTGACAATTTCCCTTATCCAAAATCCCCTTGACCTGCCCGTCCCAAATTTTTCATAAATGTCAAGATGTCAACCCAAAATAGTAAATTTAATTGTGGTTGTCTTACTTGACTGATTGAATGCGAGCACTCAGTTCATAATTTACAGTTTCCATGAATCCAATAACAAGGAACTGGCCATAACAACACACCGCCAAACCATAAAACATCATGGTACCCTCGTAAATTATTAAACAGACCAAAATGACGGGTTTTTGACCCCAGGGGGGCAAGGCAGAGTAGATGAATTGTAGGGAGTTTGGGTCATAACAATAAATAAAGGGAAATGTAGGCGTGACCCCAAAAACCACCCAGAATAGGTCGATCACCATAAATGTTTCTTGTGGTGAGTACTTCCTTCTCTCTACGCTGCCATCTGTACACACAAAAAAAATCAAAATGGGCGCTAGAATCACACCACGTTTAAATGTAAAAAAATTAGGAATGAACTACCGTCATCACAAATGTCAATATGGTTGAAGATGACCTCACTGACCTTGGGATGAACTATGAAGAAAATAATAGACCAAAGACCTATATTGGTAAAGAAAATGGAGCAGGCGATGTGGAGCGCCAAATGATGAAATTGGAGGAATTCTTGAAAAACCAGGGCTTGAATGAGACGCCCATTTGTCCAGAGGGTGTACCCAACAAAATTTGTGAGCCACCCATAAAAAATCCAGCGACGCCACCCCTTTTGATCTATGCGGATTTTTCCAGTGAAAATATTGAAATGAACTGATAAAATTCCAATGGAGGAGAGAAACTGGAATGTCCAGTAACTGAAAACTAAATCTTTTTTTTTGATCATTGTCGAAATTCCCACCTTTTCACAGTCTTGTCAAAGCAAGTAGCTTAAGGGGTATAAAGAAACGAGAAAAATTTTGTTTCTGAATTTTGAGACAATTATTTAAATTGTTTTAAATTTTGGGGGAAAAAATGAGTATTTAAAATAATTGTCGTTCATCATAGATCAAAAAATGACGGGCCGTAAGACGAATCCATTTATTTTCCATCATCCTTATCCAAGGTTTGTATTGTTAAATAATAAATGGTTGCAAAAATAAAACTATCTTACCATTTAGTTTAATTTCTAGTTTAGTTTTTCTCTATAAAATTTTAAACAGTATCTCAATCCCAATCATTTTGTTGTGAACAAGTTTAAAATAATAATTATTGTAATTTTTCCATCCCGCATTTTAGTTGAACCAAGTAGTGATAGAATCTAAATTAAATTTTAATTAAAAATTTCGAATGTCCGTCTTATCTTTTAAATTATTAAATAGTAAGAGAATTTTTTTTATAAAAAAATTGGAATTTTGAATTGGTCAGATAGTTTTACAATTTTATTTTAAAAAAAAATTAAAATGGAATTTAATTTTGTTTCCAAATTTTTCAAATCATGATTAAATACAAATTAATTATTTTTGTTAAATAATTAAATCAAAAATGAAGTCTTTTTGTGTGAAATCCCATCAGAGAGTCAACTAAATTGTTTGAAGCTTTTTTCATGGCGTTTGTAATACACCAGCCCCAAGTCCAAAGCCAATCCCATGCGTCCCGAAAAATCGGCGGTAACATCCTAAATTAAAAAATACCATTAATTTTAATTATATTAATTTATTATCAATTATAATAGTTAATTAAAATTTACCTTTACAAAAAATCTCGCCCTGATTCTCACTCACAGTGGTAGATTCCAATGGTTTACCACAACAACAACAAGAAAAGCATTCTTGATGGTAGACGCCATGATAGCCCGATTTCATCTCAGCCCAATAAACCGGTTTATCTACAATTAAATTAAATTAATTAAATTGTAATTAATAATTCCAAAATAAATTCCCCACTCACGACATCTCCTACAGGGTTCACCCCCACCCAAATGACTTTTAGTTATCCCTTTTGTACTCCCCCCAGACTTCCCGCCATGTTTGAAAGAATCTGCATTCAAAGGGATACGATGAACCTCCAAATGTTTTGCGGGGTAACGGGGTAGGGGTGGCCCCTGACAATTTCCTGGGCAGCTATTCTGTCTTGACCCCACAGGATGAACCACTGTTTTCCTCACACTTGGATTACTTTGCAAAAGGTGGGTCATCGTCTCCCTCATACTGAGATTATTACTTTGAGGGTGAGTCAAAGTTTCTCTCACGCTTGGTTGGCCACTTTGCAGGGGGTGGGTCAACGTATCTCGAACACTCTGATTGTGACTGGGTCTCACCATCGTTTGCGGAACGCGGGGCGTGCTAGTTTGCATTTTTGATTGTTGGCGGGAGTTCAAAACATTGGAGGCTTTGAGGGAAGTAGCCAGAACGTTGGTTCTTGTTTGTTGGGGTGTGGTCATAATTGTCGAGTCGGTTGGTTTGGGGGTGGAGGGTCGAATTTGACCCTCTTGAGATGGAGTGTCATCCCTGGGTTCTCCCGATGGCGGGAAAGTGCAAACGGAGGGTAGGGCAAGGAGGGTGGGTTCCAAACCCCCATAGCCGTAGCCTTTGGTGGCGAAATTGAGGCGGTAGCAGGCCTTACAAAAAATTTCATTGAGTTCCCGATTCTCTGCTAAATTGTAACTGTCCAATGTTCTGGAACAAATGGCTGGAATTTCAATTAATTAA
Organism: Arrhopalites spinosus; assembly: GCA_034700945.1. Taxonomy (NCBI): domain Eukaryota; kingdom Metazoa; phylum Arthropoda; class Collembola; order Symphypleona; family Arrhopalitidae; genus Arrhopalites; species Arrhopalites spinosus. The sequence continues at coordinate 18,405 of JAQIVZ010001709.1, forward strand.
TTATTAATTTAATTATTGAATTAATGTTTAAAAAAAAGTTAATTGTGATTACCGCAAGTGAAACAACGGATATGATAATGTTTTGAGAGGGCCAGTCGTTCTTCAGCTGCAAAAACATTTTGACCACATCGACCACATTTACCAGGCATAATATTTTTTTATTTTTTAATTAATTAGCTTCCCCCAGCATTATCATTTAATTGCCAAAGGTATTTTTTGACCAATTTTGATTTTACTGCAATTTAAAACACAAAACAATTAGCAAACAATTTTAATTAAAACTACATCTAAATTAAATACAGTTAAAATCAAGTGTATAATTAAAATTAAAGGAACTTACATAATTTTAATTGTAGAATTAATTAATTATTTAGTTTCTCTTCAGACTCGTTTATTATGGTTCATAGAGTCTAATTGTAATTTATTTGTTTGATTCCTAATTAACTTTTTTTGCTATGTTTTATTAACTATTTGATTGCTTTGGTTGCCATGTGAATGTTGAAATTCAATTAGTGAATTTTTAATTAGAATTAGTATTCACATTAATTAATTCAAATTGAATTGAAAATACTAATTGTGATTAATTTACAAGTCATGATTTTTAAATAATTTGAAGTAAAGCCCAACTTTAGTTGAAAATGATTAAAAACGTGTTTTTATTAATTAAATTATTTAAAAAAATTAATTGCAAGCGTCCCATCCTTGACCTGGGTAGACAACATTGTTACCTGGATAATTAAATAAAATAATTAAAATTAGTTTAACTTCAATAAAAAATAAAATAACCAGCCATTGGCTTCATTCTTACATGAATTCGAGCTACAAGTACAAGCGCACGACGAAAAACCGCAATCAGTGTCACAGGCGGCGGGTAAAAAGGGAGGATTTTCGACACAATTTTTGGGTACTCGCCGCGCCATCTCTTGAGGTTCTCCTCTATCAACACACCCCCGAATGATCACACTCCCCCCTCTGGCAGCAGAGGCGTAAGTGAGGGTTCTACAAACTTGACCGGCTTTACAGAAAACAATTTTTGTTGACTTTGGATTATCCTTGCAAGCGACACTAGAGTCACCTTGCGTGCTTTCACAAGAAAAGCATTTAATTACGGCGAGTTTATCAGTGGAAATTTCTGCGGGTGGCTGGACGTCAGGTAATTTGGCTGTTGGTTTTGGTTTCTGGGTTGTGGGTTTCGGTTTCGGTGGTGGGGGCTTCTTAGTAGTTTTTGGGGGTGGTGGTGGCTTTTTAGTTGTTTTGGGTGGGGGTGCTGGTTTCCCTGTTGTTTTTGGTAGGGGTGCTGGTTGACTTGTTGTTTTGACTGGTTCTGTTGGTTTTGGTGTCGTCACTGGTTCCGATTCGGTCGTCTCAACAAGTGGTGGAGCATCGGTCACGGGTCTACATACCGGGCAGGGTATGACAGGGGCAGGGGGTGGGGGTGCTCCGTCATCTGGACACCAAACGTCCTTTGGGTAGTGGGTCTTGTAATCACATTCATCGAGGGTGATGAGGGTCAAAATATTTAAATGGCGGCAACAATAATATGAAAATTGGCCCTTAAATTTGTAAAAACAATTTTCTTTTAATTTTATTTGACATTCCGGGTAGTATTGAGGAAGGGGTGTGGGTTTTGGTTTTGGTTTTGGTTTACCCAAACCCAGGCCCAGGTCCAGACCCAAGTCCAAGTTGAGCCCCAAGAGCCTTTTTTGTTTTCCCCCCTTCTTTGGTGGTGGTGACCCTTGTGGTTCTTCTAGTTGTGATTCTTCTCCATCTTGTTCGGGGTCAACGACCTTATTCACCTTCCCTTTGTTCTCTTTCCCTTTGTCAATTTTGGCGGAGATGAGGACTGTGCAATTTAAAAATATTAATTTAAGTTAATTGTAAAAAATATTTATTTAATTTACCAAAAAGACCCGCGAGGAGGAGGAGGCGAGTAAAATAAATCATTTTAAATTAATCAAAATTTTTAATTAATTTAAATTAAATTGTGCAGTGACTTTCAGTATTAATTAAAAGGTGAATTAAAATCTTTGTGCTTTATTTTGGCAATGTTTACAAACAAATGCAAGAGACTCAATTGGCATTGTTCATTTTGACAAGATGAGAATATGAATCTTTTCATCAAGTCATTTAAATTATCTTTCAAATAGTTAAATAGGTTATACTTTAATTAAATTACGTGGGATTTATCATCTCATTCGAATTGTATTGACAGTGCCAATTTGAGACAAGAAAATTCAAAATTAATTCAGAGAAATCGCGCCACAATTTAAATTGACAAAAAATGTTAAATTTTATTTGATCTTATGCTTTTATTTTTGAAATTAATTTATCATGAAAATGTTAATTAAAATTAATTAAATAATCATTTGCAATTATTAATAATAATTTGTGAAAAATTCAAATCTGCCTCTATTCATTATTTGTACAGTATGTACATTATTTGCCTTGTCATGTTCTAGACTCGTCCATGACTAATTTCATGCCATCAAATTTGACGAGGGTGGGACGGACAAGTTTTTTTTGAATGGTTTTAATTGACTCTCTTTCCATCCCACTAATTTTGTATGGTGTCGGATGGGCATTATGGGCAATTAGTAAACACAAAAAATTGGGAATTGTTCCGACAGATAAAAAATCCATTTTCATTCCCGTCCTTGAAATTTATTTACCTCCCTCCCCTCCCCCATCATTCATCCTCTTCACCCGTCCACTTGGCCCACAAAAAAAATATTTATTTTCATGGCCAGACCCCTCACGTATTTTTCTTACTGTCCATTTCATTTTACTCTACAAATTAATTCCCCAATTTCTAGTCAAGGCCGAAGCCCAAATTTTTTGGTTTGAACCTCAAAATTGTCAGTCATTCTTTGGTGCTCGAAGTGGCCAGTCGTCTGAAGAAAAATTAAATAATTTGGTGCATTTTTGACAAAAATAAATAAAAAATGGCAAGCTATAAATTAATTTACTTTGACATGAGGGGAAGGGCTGAGCCCATGAGGTAAATTTAATTTAAATTAGTCAAATTATCAGTTTTTTATAATTTTAGTTTTAAATTATTTAATTTGGAATTAGTTAATTTAATTAATTAATTTTATTTTCAAGAATTCTTTTCGCACTGGCCGACGTGGAGTATGAAGATGTGCGAATTTCTTTCCAAGAATTTGCTGAAATGAAATCAAGTTAGTTTAATTGAGATTAAATTATATTTTTAATTTAATTTTTCCTTTTTTAATTTTAATTTAATTTTAATTTTGTAGCACTCCCTTACGGTCAAGTGCCAATTTTGGAGGTTGGGGACACGAGACTCAGCCAATCGGCAGCCATTGGGAGATATTTATCTCGAAAATTTGGATTTCATGGAAAAACTGACATGGAAGCCGCCAAGGTGAGTAGTCGGAGGTCAAAGGTTAAATTTTAAATTAAATTAATTAATTTTAATTTTAATTTATAGATTGACGAGTTCACTGATGCCATCTCGGAATATTCTGAAGGTAAGCCAAAAGACATTGTAATAAAAATGAAGGGGAAATTAATTTTAATTTAATTTGTAGGATTTGGCGCCATAAGGAAAGCCAAGGATGACGATGAGAGAGCTGAAGCAACAAAGAAATTTGTGGAAGTTATGACACCAAAATATTTCGCAAAATGGAGTGCTCTTTTGGAAGCAAATGGCGGGAAATTCATGGTGGGAGATTCTTTAACATGGGCTGATATTGTGTTGTACAATATCGTTGATTTTTTTGAAGCTGCCACTGGCTTTCAATTGTCCAAGGATTTCCCTGTAATTCAAAATCATGTCAAGGGTGTCGCAGCCGTTCCAAAAATTCGGGATTGGATTGAACGACGACCCAAAACGAAAATGTAAACTGTATTTTTTTGGAATTATTGTAAATTGAAAATAATTATTCGACTTTTACCGCTAATAAAAATAAAATTCAAAATTAAACGATCATGTGACTTGATCATTGCTCATTCAAGGACGTAAGAGTTGGCATGACAAGGCAAAATTATTTGAATTTATTTGGGACAAAGCAATAGGCCAAAAGCATGCATAGGCGGATTAGGGGTTTTGACCCTTTGACCTCTTCAGGCTCTGTCAAATTATGACCAACATTTTGAAAATGAAAGAAATGAAGAATTGTGGGTCTAAAATTTAAAAATGTGCGGGGGTAAAAAGAAAAAGAAGGCACAAGAAAAGCCACGTGAGGAGAGTAAAGGTAAAATATTTGCAAGTAATGGCGGCTACTTTGAATTGTCACGTGACAAATTAATTGATTTTTTAAAGCTAAAGTATCTCAAGATGATGAGACAATATTCAAATCAGAGAAAGTCCCGCCGGAATCCTCCCGCTCCGACATGGTCACACTTTCAACCACTTCCGATTCCCTTGCAGAAAAACCTAACAATAATGAAGCTGATGCAAACCCGCCGGATGACAAGATAGTAAAACCGCCAGAGAAAAAATTAAACCCGCCAATAGAAAATGTACAATCTCCAGAAATAAACCCGCCGCCTCCAATTAAATTAAAACCAAATAAAGAAGGCAAGTTTTTTTACACAATTAATTTTGTTTCTTCTTTTTATTGCAAATTTTTCGACACTTTGGCAATTAATTTTAAAATTTAGCGGGCTTTTCCCAAATTCTAAGATCCCCCAAGGAAAACCCTTACTACCCTACAGCCTACTACGTGACAGAACACATTGAGAAATTTAAAAGTAATTTCAAAATTCCCGCCACAAATTCCAAAATAATTTTGCAAACGTTTTCTAGCCAACGACGGCGGTCCCTACAAAAAATCATTGGGGATGATAGTGACGTCATGTGCCATTTTTAATTTAAAAGGCGCCAAACTTTTCCTCGTTACTCCCATCACAAAACCAAGACAAATTGGTCGTTTTCAACCAGACAAAGGGCGGCCATCTTTTCTCAACATTTTTAAACCAGATGGGAGGCAATATTTAAAAATTGAGAGAAATCCAGAAAGAACTGCAGAAATAATTAAAGAAAATGTAAGTTTTTAATATTTTCATTTTAATTGTAATTAAAAATTTACTTTAAAACACTTACTGCTCCCGTTTTTCAACGTGTGCTCACATTGTCCAAAAATTAGGAGAAGGCCCATCAACTTTAGAAATTTTTAACAGTTTTTGGCCTCAACATTGGAAAACTTTAGAATTTCAAATTTTGGGGCCTGTTCCCTCCATTCAATGTAGACAAAAATATGAAATTAGGCGGGAGAATGGTGAACTAATTGGATGGATTCTGCAAAATTTTAAGGGGAGTGCTGTCCGTCTGAATGTGAATGCGTTTGGAATTATTTTCAAATGTCAACTTGGTAATATTGAAAATGATGAATTGTTGGGCGCTCTTTTTGAAATTGTGAGTCAAACATTCCCGCCATTTTTATTTTTGAAAAAAGGCTATTCTTTATATGTTTTACCACTGTTGACACTTACAGGGTTATTCTTATTTTGGCGTCAATTATTTGGATCGTATTGCTGATTGCGTGTAACAATAAAATGGCGGTATAGCGGGCAATTTAAATTTTTTAAAAAAACTGCGCCGTTTGAGCTCTCATTCTTAGAAAGGTTGAATAAAGTTTTTTGATTTTGCAAAGTTTTAGAATTTTTTATTTGAAGAAAAAGTTACAAATAAAAATTCACTTTGTTTTTTTTCACAAAATATTTGCAATTTGTAAAAATTGGGCCATTTTTGCACTTATGTTGTCCGCCATTGCATTGTCTTTAGACTCTTTATTAGAAATAATAAGAATTTTTAAGAAATTGTAAATTAATTAATAATTTATTTTGTATTTAACGTTCATTTTAATAAATGATGACAATTTTCAGTTAATATTTTTGAATAAAATTTTAAAAAATGAGCTCCCAAAATTCCCGCTCTTTACATTTTTTTAGACTTTGCAAACCTGAAATGTTAAACAATTGTGAGGATCCACAGGAAAAGGGAGCAGTGGTATATCTTAGAACTCTATGGTCCCGCACATGTTAATCAAATGTGCAGCTCCCACTTTCTGAAAGGATACCACTGCCCCCTTATCCCGTGGATTCTCACAATTAATTTCATTAATCATCAAGCTAAACTCCCAATTGGAGCATTAAATGTAGATTCAAAATTAAATGGACAGACAAAATGAGAGTCATAAAATATAAACAAAAAAAACGACCACAACGTCCTCTTGTGGTGTACACTTACATTGGAAAAAATGTCCAATAGACATTTAATGAATGGTTTGTAACTTTTACAAAGTAATTCATTTGGTTCCAAATTCCCATCTTTCAAAAAAAAAAAATTAAATTAATCTTTTAATTCAAAATGAGCGCCCAAAAAATAAAACTTACGGGTCACAGCGACATCGTGGCATTTGTCTAAAGCTACTTTGACCTTGTCAGTTAATTGTTCGGGGATTTCTCGTTTTATATAGTCAGCCATGGATTCCTTGTCTACTCTTCCATCCGGAGTTATCTTTTTTAATTATTTACAATTCGATTAATTTAATAAATTAATATTTTAATTTACATATTAAATATTTTACTCACAACGCCCTCCATGGTCACCACACATTTTAAAATGCACTGCAAAATTTTGGCACAAAACAATAAATTGCGAATGTATATTGCAAATTTTCTAATTAATTGAATTAAATAAAAAAAAACTCACATGAATTTTATTGGCACGATCTTTATTATTTTCAAATTTCATTGAGTTTGCGCATGCATCAATATTTAAAAGTACTCGCTTCATTATGACCGCCGCCTTTGACATGCAGGCTGGGTCTTCTCCTGACCTTTTCTGAAGACTGTGAACGTGGAACTGAAAATTTTAAATATTTTTAAATTCCGTTAAGGCGCCACTAGTTAATTATACTTAAATTAATTATTTTTCTTACTGGAAACAATGACCCCTGGGTGAAGCCAATGGTCACAAAAATGACAAAATGTCGAAAAATCATTTTTGCCAAAATATTTGCACCAGCTAAAAGTAAAATGGGACTATTGCAAAAACCAACAAAAAATTTAAATAATGCAAAATGATATTTTCAACATTGAGAGTCACACAAGGTCACTAAAATATCAGGGGGGCTATTTTTTACATAGAAAATTCTATGCTAAAAATAATTTTAAATATTGCAAAAAAATACTGAAATTGTCATTTGGGAAATGTCATGTACAAAAAAAACAAAAGAGATGAATTTTAATTGTCAATTTAATTGACCTTATTTAATTATTTAAAAAACTAGAGGAAATGTTGGATATAATCCAATTAAAATTGTCCTTTTTCTTTTTATGACGTACTTTAAATTGGAATGCGCCAACTTTTTTTTTTGCAACCTCCATTTCCGGTTTATTGTCCACTCTCTCTATTCTTTTGGCAATTTATAAAATGGAGATTATGTCAATTATTTTATGCAAAAAATTAACTAATTTTTTTATATGGCTTGAGGTGATTACTCAATCTTAATTAAAAAAAACTCCAAGTGCGCATTTTAAAAATGATTCACAAAAATAGTTAAAAAATTTAAATTACGCGAGTCTTAGGTCAGTAAAATAAATCATCTATTTTTGGACCCATTTTGGTTTTGCACTGGCCTAATAAAATGTTAATGTCAAGGCCCCTTGACCTTGACAGGGGTTTCAAAATTTCAAAAAAGGTGCTTGTCGGCGTATTCCATCAAAAATAATAATTGTAATTAATTTTAATTATTTCCCTCTAACTACCCTCCCTGACTCATCATTGGGACTTGAGATAAGCAAAAGGCTATTCGTTGGGTGGTCATTGTGGTCAATCGTCATGAAAATAAATGGCGGCTATTAAATAAAATTAAATGACCGAAATTGATAGTTTTTGATGACTGAAGGCCCTTCAGTGAAGGGAGAGGTCATTGCCAATTTGATGAAATTTTCTCAATTAAAAACAATTTTAATGCCCCTTTTATCAAACTTCATTTAAATTAAATGTTGTGATTGTCATTTAATCGACTGTAAAATTCACAATAATAACATTTATTTAATAGAATATTATTTAAGCGGGTCCCTGAATTATTATTTCGGGCCTCCGAATTACTTTTTTATGCCTCTGTTTTTAATTTATTTGGGTCTCCGATTTATTTATTCGGGCCTCCATTTTTAATTTTTTGGGCCCACGTAAAATGAATTCTTTTGGGCCTTCATAAATGCTGATTCTGACACATGGAATCACTGTCCTCTCGGGCTACTACGTTTTAAGACATGAAATGAACATTGACCAAGTTCCCATGATTAAACAAAGGGAACAAGTCATCAAAATGTTCTCAGGCTGAGTATGGCCTCATCAGGGCAAAACGAAATTCGGAATATTTTTTAAGACAAAGTCATCATTTAGTGAGTTAATTAAACAAAGAAAACTTCCAAAATGTACCCTCCATTTTTTGCAATGCTATTATGAAGATGAATCAAATCATCATTTATCATTTTGGTCAATTTCGGGTCATTTTTAAATCCCTGTAAATTTTATAAAATGACCCTCCGCAAATCAAACGATCGGGGTCAATTTTTTTTGATGAACAGGTCATGTTTATTTCAACAGTACTTATTACGCAGTTCATTTTTTGACATGTTTTAATGAAGACTGACAATTAAAACTTTTTGTTACAGCCCAGCTTTCAAGGGGCTATTACAAATTTAAACTTGACTGACAAATCAATTAATTCGAAAGATTAAGGTGGTGAAAATTAATTGTATTCTTGACCAAGTTGGAAGACATGAGGTCAACAGGGTCAGGTTTTGAACTCTACAACACATTTAACATAATAAAAAAATTTGTCAAAGGTGGTCAGTGGCCACGATATTTCTATACACGAATCTTCACCCTAAATTATGGTCCAATTTGCATTGACAATGTCGACCAGAGGGTCGCGTTAGTGTCAAACACTTTGAAAGTTAGAAATTTTACAAAAAAGCAAGTTGTAAACATACCTTGACTCCGTGACATGTCATGTGCAAAGTTGGGGGAAAATCAGTCCCCCAACCTTGTTCCCCAGTTAATTCTTTAATCACCCCGTCTTTTATTTTGTGACCAAAATTTCATGTGACGTGAAATTTTTCACGTCAAAAGTTTCACTTTCACGTTCACGTTCCTTTTAACGTCGAGTCTGTTTTGGCCTTTACTCAGTTTTCAAGTTTTCACTTAGAAAAGAAATTTAAATGATTTTCAAACATGAAAAATGATACTCCATGTATGTACTCGCATTGAAATGGTTTGAATTGTTTATATTTTTTATCGAGCTAAAATATTGAATAAATCATTAAAATGTCAATCCAAGTCCCCATGAATTTAATTTTATGTGGTTATTTATTTTTCGTCAATAATTATTAACAAATCTTTTCTGTACAGTTCCTGACAAAAATGACTTTTGACCCGAACATGAGTGGGCAAAACATATTCTGTACAAAAAGACACTTGCCTTTAACCTATGAAATAAGTATGACAACTTACTCGTCTTTCTAAAATCCAAGAACTTTTTCAAATTACTTGACGAATCTGCTCCTGACAAATTGAACAAGATTCCTTTAAAATTGTTGATGATGAGAAGCCTAGCCAGGGAACGAAAATGGCAATGTCAGAGAGCAGGCCATTAAAAGCGGTGGCTCTATAAAATTGTAAAAAAAAATAATTATGGCGGGAGTTTATAAATTAAAAAATGTTTTTTGTGCTTTATGATATTTTCCACGATCCTGTGCAGGTCAGCGTCATGAGCTTTGAATTCAGTGCTCATGACAATACCCCAGAGGGCGTTGACAAGCTCAGCAGCAAATCTATTTGCCATGAGAATGAGCTTTTGAGGGGACTGCCCTTTTTTCAGGTCAATTTGGAGCTGGTGCAATTGAACGTTGATTTCTTCTTGAACGTTCGTATCAATTTGACTTCTATTGAAACAAAAGTTAATTTTCAGTAAAAATGTTTTAGATTTTGAACTGCAGTCGCAAAAAGGGATAGGTCGGGTAGGAATCAGCACACTCATCCGGTACAAATCACGGTGATTTAATCACCGTACGTATATATTGTATACGACATGATACAGTTTGCCTTTTAATCATCATTTCATTATTTCAGTCATAATTTCATCATTTAAATCCTGTCATTAGCCCAGTAA